>CAFUXE010000282.1:394545-418724 GCA_903364295.1 Serranus cabrilla | reverse complement strand
TCTTTTTCAAACCACGACGGCTTTATTTGTCTGAGGAGCCAGACCTGACTCTGGCTTATCGACAGCACCACCTGCACTGCAATCATGTAGAGGAGAGGGGACACCCGAGTCAGGTCAGGGAAGGCTTCAGGTAGGAAAAATGGACAAAGTAAGCGATAGCTTCAGGCAATTTCTTCTCCTGAGTCAAAGATTTTTGCAGGGACACTTTATACTCAGATACTCTTGGTGGTTATTTTAAGAGGATTTATGTCTTTAGAGTGTATTCATATAACATATTCAGGATGGATGATATACTGATATGTGTACTATGGATTTATAATCTGTCATGTATAATGAAGCCTACTGGGAACTTTCTTTAAAGGGAAACTTGTAACTTTACTGCTTTTTGCAAGATCAACTCTATTTTTTAAATATTATTCTAATTGTATATATTCTCAAACTGTAATTAAGTTCAACAAACCAACTGACAGTATTTCAGCTAAAGCTTTAATTCTCTGCCCGGTCCCATTTGGATCAATAAAACAAAAGACTCAATAGCTGAGGTTTCGTGATTCTCTATATGCAACATTTGGTTCAATTTCTTTTCAGCACTGACAGTTATGCCATTGATATGCCATAGTCTGGAAATCATGCCATAATCACTAAATGTATATTTTAATAGTAAGGCTAGATGGTGTCAAGTGTAATGTAACTGACTGTATGGTTTTACTGTGGTACATTCAAGAAAAAATATGGCAAATTTAGATTCTGCCGATCCTGCTCGTGATTTCAGTTATTTTATATGAAAACACGTGGTTCACTTTTGATTCAGGATTAAATTCAAGACACCCTTACTCAAAAGTAGTTATATAGAAACACTTTTAACGCAACAATGAATACATATGGAATAGTTCAATATTATGTCAATGTTAATGTTAAAAGACTACCATAAAAAAATATTTCATTTAATACTAAACTTAATTTACCACAATTTTTATTAAGGATGACAAACTTAGTTTAAGAGATATGAAATAATTGATAGTGCAGCCGATTACTAATAGGAATGGCAAAGTATAATAACATTGTGTAGTCTGATACAACTTTAAGACATTAAAGTTAATACTCAAAAAGTCTGAGGCACAAGTTATTTATTAGTACAAAATAAAGTCACTAAAACAGAGACAGGGTGACCACTGCATGATCAGCACCATGGACAGCTCTTTTTTTTTCTGAGTGATTTATAGTGTGTGTGAGTTTTACAGGCATGTGTATTAATTTCAACAAATTATTCAATATGTATGCAAATGCCTTTATTATCTTATTTATTTTTCTGTTATTGTTATTATGCTCTGTTTTATTGTGATGTTATGGCATCCTGTTTATATTCTGCTGTTCTTTATAACTTTGTTTTGAAAGGTGATACAAATAAATGTATGATTAGACAAAAACTTAAAATAAACTCCCAATATTTTTGAAACCAACTATAAGCTGTAAGAGTCAGGTAAAAAGGTTGCCATGGCGTTTTAGCTTCAGGGCCTAAAATCACATTAAGGCGCCTCCGGTTAGAATAATGACCCATTCTTAACCACAACGCTGCTACTTGTACATGATTGGAAACTCTACTTTTCAGCTGATTAAATCCCTGTTGCCATCATACAGTAACAGAAATAAGTGCTGCATGTGTTTTCTCTTCTCCTGTGCATCGTGCATGTCTGAAGCACCAGTGCAAAGGATTACTGTTGTGAGCTGACTTTATTGGACTAATTATATCAGCAGCACTATACACACGATATGAGGAGATACGGAGAAACATATTATTCAACACGTTACTGCAGTCTATTTAACTTATCTCACCCAAGCATACCTACTGCTGTACTCTCTTCCTATTTAATTGGTAAATGTCACTGAGGTATATTGTCTTTAAAGGGAAAGGCGTTGTTTTTGCATTGGTACATGTGGCTGCTTTTATAAAAAAAATAGTGTTAATAATAGAAGGCTTCTTCTTCCTCATTTTCCCCATGTGGAGTTTACCAGGAAGTCTGGCTTTTAACATCTGTACTGTCTAGGCCACTGTTGCCCCCAATCCAGTCTCTTCTACTACATTTAACATTTTAATACTTCTTCTTCCTCTTGGAAATCCGTCTTTGATGTTTTGAAGAGTCAGTGTTAACGTCATGTAATTTCAACAAGAGTTTGCCCTGAGTGCAATTGGAAGCCCAATAAAATGAAGGTTAAAATTGAGTAATTTACCTGTCATGCAGCCCTTAGAAATGTAATGTTTAATTCATCCTAATCCACTAGCAGTCATATCAGAAGATTACAGGTTTGATCTATTCATATTTCATCCATATTCAAAGAAAAATTCATTTTGCTCTGAGAGGCGTAAATGTTTGACTTTGTGTCGGCCCCTGCTTCCCGGAGAGCTGGGATTAAAGAAGCGCTAACAGAATAAAGGGATTCGGGATGCACATTGCCTCCGGTGGATCGCTTCAGTTGCTAAAGAAGGAGAATATTTTCCTCTTTTTGTGGACCAGACAGAATGAGCTTCCTCGAAGATGCTTGTATCAATGACTGCCGCTGACTCCGCTTCAAATAATCTCCAATAACATCACACTGGATGCCACAGCGGCAGATTTAACATTTAGTTGCCCCATTCCCCCTGCTGCTGATCTCTGGCGTGTGATTGGCCGGGCTGTGCACCACACTGCAGCAGCTCCGGTCCTTTGGCTAAAGGGCACACAAACAAAGAGCCAGAGCCGATTATCTGTGTCTCATCCAGAGGCAGCACACAGCAGACGTCTATTGTGGAGCTTCAATGTGATGTTGGGGCCTTTTCACAGGAGCCACAAAAGACTTGAGATTATTGAGATTTTGCTGATAGTGTTGTCATTGTCACTGATATTAAGATATTGCAGGGAGTGTGAAATATCTGTGCAACCAACCTGCGAAACAAAGCAACTGTTTTGCAGTTACACTTCATGAGGCTTGATAAGAAGTGCCTGATAAGGGAAAACAGACTTAATGTGCATTGACTGATAGGAAGTACTTTTTTCTCTTCACTTTAAACTATTGCCTTGTCATACAGGTTGACTGTTGATCATAAATCTTCATTTAATTGTAGAATCAGTTCCTCAGAACAACAGAAAGCTACAAAAACCACAAAGTGAGTAAGCACTGGACCACACATACTGTGGCTGTTCAAGGTTAACAAGAGAAGACCTGCCTTCATGTTAGAGGAGCTGAATAAATGCTTCTGTAATAGTTACACGCCTCTCTTTACGGATCCTGTTTTACACCTCACTGACCATGTGTGAAGTGACCCTTACGAGCTGGATATGTAGCATTTAATTCCTAACTCGGACGGTCACAATGAAATTAGATGTAGTTTTTTGTCATTTCAGTGGTAGAGCATTAGCATTTTGTGTTAACTTCTTGATCAGCAAATGCAGCCTTTTCTTAATAGTGATGTTTATGTACCACAGTGTGCCACTATTTTAATGTTCTATGGTTTTCAAAAGCATTGATACTTCAATCATTTTTCAAAACCACATATTCAAAACAAACACAAGAAAAACAAAAATAACAGATCTACAATCAAACCAAGGCTGCAAAGACAATTTTTTAAATAATAAAAAAAAAAATCCTATTTTGTGTGCCAAAATGCCCCCAATTCTTTTTCTTTTGGCAAAGTATCAAACCAGTATTGGTTATTATTTTATCCTTGTATTGTAGCAAAGTAAACATTCTTGTATTATTGACAACCTTACATTATTCACAATAAGGTGTAGAAACAATCTGAGAGTAGCAGTGTAATAAAACAATAACACATGCAATAGAAACATAGAAACAGTGTTATTTAAAGCTTTTGTAGGGCTCGCAGTGTAATTCCAGGCTTAAAAAATGATTTCCACATTCCCTATTCATTGCAGGTCACTGTCACCGTGTTGCAGCTTTGAAATTGGTACTCTTTCATTGTTAAAAAAAAACATGAAATACAATTACAATAACAGCGCCTAGAGTGACTGAGATAACATGGTGTAGCGACAGCGTCATGGCAAAGGGCCATGCTCTCCTTTCGTCACATAAAACGGAAATTATTTCAGCTGGTTTGATCTTCCTCTATTTACATAATATCAGTGTGGTTAGGCAGCACGGGTGGGCACTTATCATTGATACTGCATTGTGTAGTATTCTAATAATTAAAGGCAATAGCCGCCCGGTGAGCGCGCTCCATTTGGCACAATTGAATGATTGGCACTTACCAAGCTAATATGGTTTGGGTGAGCACATAGACACAGTGCAGAGAGTAATGATGTCAGGACCACGTCGCAGACTCTGCCCATGATAGAGTGACTCATTTCCTATTAGCGAGGCCTGATTCCACATGGCTTCCTTCTCGCACAACGCCTCGGCCCACGTCTTTGCCGCCACGCCACTCCAACTGACACCTCTTAACCAAACACACCAAATGGAATAGACATGAACCCTCACTCCTCATCAGCATTCACTGGGAAACACGGGCATCACCCTGGCCCTGCTTTTCATGTAGAACAACAAAGACACCATTTGTACGCATCTAAAATGGTTGCTTAAGAAGAAATGGGATTGCACATCAGAGCAAATCGTGCTCTGCGAGCTGTGTTGGTGATTCGGTTTACGAAGGATCTGCACTAGTTATTTTAGTTTGTTGCGTGTGATTCAGTCTGTCGAGGAATGAAAGGTCATCTAACTGCTGAACTCTAATAATGCACTCTGTAAGAAAACAATGGCCCTGGTCTTGTTTTTCCTGTTTAAAGCTGCACTGTTGCAGAAATTAAATGGAGAAAAACTATCTGACGCTTACGAACAGCATTTCACGTTATACATATTTAGAGATTAAACGACCAAACAGTTTAAAACTGAACTTATCTTATTTTTCCAGCTTCACCACAACACTATTCTACTAACACCTTTAACCAATAATCCAAAAACAAGAAAGTAGATTCAGTTAATTATTAAAAGTTATATGATCAAAATATAATCTACAGGATTGGATTGATCGGCTTATTTAAAATGAGCCCTACCTCAACAAAATTAAATTGCAGCTTACATAAATGCATTAATACAAATAATCTAATAGAATAAAACAATGTGAGTGGAGCCCTTCTCCGTGATGAGTACTATTACTTGAAGTGGAGTAATTTGGCAGTGTGGGATTAGTACTTTTACTAAAGTAAGGGACCTGAATACTTTTTCCACCACTGTTTTTTGGGGAAGAAAATAACCAAAAATGTGTTAATCAGATTAAAACTTTGATTGAGAAAATAACCTGTAAGAGCCTTAAAGTACAATTGAGAATTTGACTGACTTGTAATGGAGTATTTTTGACATGAATATGTGATATGGTGCAGTGAAAAAGATCTGAATACCTTTTCCATCTCTAAATATATTACATAACATATGGTACATATGGAAGCGCAGGATACAGGGCTTAGATACTGCAGGAGAAGCAGCAGTGAGCTAAGCTAAAGGCCAAACTAGCTTCTACAAAAACAGAATTGGACAGCTGGTAAGACAACAAAAGTACAGAACTACAGTGAAGAATAAATTCACAACCCAATAACAGGCACAATGAGGGATTCAGGGACCCATCTGCCTCTGATGAGGGCCCACAGTGAGATGACACTTGTGTAGTGCTGGTATGGGGTCCGCTGTGAATTTCTTCCTACACAGGATGGATAAGAATGAGCGTGCTGTAATATCGCTGGGTCCTGCACGTGTGAGGGATAAGTTTTCCTCAGGATGACAGTGCAAGCTAAATGCCAAAAATGCAAAACTATAGTGTCAATGTAAGCAGGGCTTTCCCTCCGCTCTGCTGCCGGGAGTGTACAGCAGCAGGACTACCCCAGATCAGCATTGTGCCATGCTCTCAGAGGACCTGCCCCGCTTCTACCTCTGAAAATAGCACAATAAGGAGGCCTGCTTGAAATAGCCCTGTATCACATCCTGCTATACCTCAGCTTTATATGCCAGGAAGTGCAGGAAGCTGAGGCTGTGTTCTGAGCACAGCAAAGGTTCAAATGATGGACAGCGCTGACAGGCGTAATGATGTGTAAATTACCAAGCTGGTTGACATCGCAATGTTCTCCCTGGTGGTGAAAGAGCAAACTCATTTCATAAACACAATGATCGCTAAAATATTCATGACAAACAAGAAAATGGGGTTAGACTCCCTCCTCCTACCAGGCCATTACGTTTCCTTTGTGTGCCTTAATTAAGTCAACAAATGACTTATAAGATCACAGTTCCACTATACCGCCTATAGGTTCAGTCTTTACATGCGTTCAGACAAATTAGAGGTTTTGTACAACAAAGACAGGAATTATAATGGCATGCGGTGAAGACAATTTGTGTTGAGGCGGGTAGTGTGCAGGGAGCGATGATAAATTGCTCTAATAAAATACAAACAAAAGCCAACAAGAGAGATCAGACGAGGGAAGACTTACAGCTCGGAGAGTTGGAGGTGCTGGAAGAGCTGCCATGACAGAGTGGTGAGAGGGTTCTTTGACAAGTCTCTGCAGAGGAAAGAAAAAACAAAGTTAAACAGAATTATTTTATAGGAATTATTTTATGTATCTCGCTTGATGTCATGTCTTTTTCTTTCTAACTTTTTGTCACTTCTTTGTTTTGATGTCACTTGGATTCAGAAACCCAATTAGCAACTCTTTCTGTGGGTCATTTGGACATTTTCTCTCTTGGTTTTCAAGTTAAAGTTGGCTTTCTTTGTCCCAACTTCACAACACTGACTACTTAACCTCTTCAACTTCACACATACAGCGGCTTCCTCTGCCAACATTTGTCTTTCAGTGTGTAGCAGCCTTAGTTTAAGATACCGTTATCATATGAAACTAGAAGATCTAAGGAGTCCATGGACACTGACCATGTCATGATATCTCTTCAGGAATATTTGACTTAATGACAGTGAGGGAAAAACAAACATGGCCATTGTAAAGGGGTCCCCTGACCTCTGACCTCTAGATATCTGAATGAAAATGAGTTCTGTGGGTACTCACAAGTCCGCCCTTTACATACATGCTTTTACTTGGCATTTACTGTAATCCCATACAGTTTGGGGCAGAAACCATGCATTTTTTCTCATGCAGTATAAAGTCATTAAACTAAAGTCACCAAACAGTCTTGGAAATACATAAATTGGATATCACTATAAAGCTGGGACTCTTGCGGATTCAGTGAACTCAATTGTTTTCATGAGTAATGAAGTTTGTCCCCAAAGCGGCCATTTCAATGTAGTGAGAACGTCTCAAAACTCAAATTATTCAGACACCCCTCGCCTCCCTCACAACAACAACAAAAAAAAGACAGGACTGGGTCTCTAGTAGGGAGGATGGAGTAAGAGCCGTAAATCTCAGTCCTGTGGTGTATATCTGTAAGTAAAATAAACACATTTCAGTTAAATAACATTTCAACTAAACTAAAATAGAATAAAACAAAAATAAAATTGCCATGTGGGGGAACTGCATTAATGGCTGAAAAGGCAAAGTACTATTGACAAAGAAAGGGAAACAGGCCTTGGTGTGTGGAGCTTCAGGGCTCAGCTAACTCAATAAAAGAAAGTTGACTGCTTCCAAGTCAAATAATTCAATTGACTTAAGGAACCCCTCCGGCTCAGGAAGCCACTAAATTCAATAGCAAATAGCCAGAGACATGGAAGTGATTTGACCAGAACCTTGAATCTGTTTTAACATGAACATCAGGCATTTGTTTATACAGTTATTAAGAAATAAGACATCTCCATGAGAGCATGAGCCACATAGTCTGTCATAATGGACACTATCAGATCCTGTTATCAGTTCATGTATTACATCATGAGGGACAAATTCAACAGTGACGTCCTGTATGAGCATCTGTCTTCTTTAATGTGCATGCATGGTTTTGCTAGAGCACTTGGTTTATGACTTGTATGCTTGGCACATTACTGTGACAAAACACCTAAACACCTCACAGTGACGGTATGGACAGGAAAGAGTCATTATCAAAGTGAAACATGCAGGATGTAGCATATAACGCGACATCAAAGACACAGTGGCATTTTGAATGCCAGCAGAATATAGTTATGGAAAACAGGATAGAAATAGAATAAAGCAAATTAAACCTTGTGTATGACTCACATGTTTACACTGTTATGAATGTGTACAAAAAAAATAAATAATTTGACTTTAAAGTGTGTGGCAGAAGGTAAGATACGGAGGAATAAGACAAAAAATAACAACGTAACATGATAATTTGAAAAATAATAAAAAGCAAAAATGTATAAATATATAGCAGTATAAAAGCAAACAGCAGTTAATTCCCTTTTAAGTGCATACCCTATGGCAGATTAATTTGCATGGAAGACCTATTAGATAGTCCTGTAACCAGAAGTGTCGCCATGGCAACAGAGCGCTAAGGATGTTGCAGGTCTTTTTATTTCCTGTGATATCTCACATGCAAACATGCAATTACACATAAACATGCATACACACACATACAAGGTGGAACACACAGTTTGCATAAAGTCACTCACGCACCAGTTAAATACTGTCACCTTGAAATGTGTGCTTGTGCAAATGCAATGCACTGCTTAATACAGGGGTGTGTGTGTGAGAATATGTGAAGATGCTGCATGAAACTTCACCTCCCAAAGAAAACCTGTGGTCCCAAAGGGACTGTATTATACACTGAAAGACTACATTACAGCGAGAAGGAGAGAGAGAGGATAGGTGGGCGTGCAAACAGCAGCTCATTAGGTGATGTTGAGCAGGGCCCCTCAACACTTACTTCAGATCACACACCCCAAAATAGATACACGTTTAGGCCACAGATCTCCAAATAGACACACGTCAAATGACAGACTTTAAAATAGATCTCCAAATATACATACGTTAGACCCCGGACCTCCAAACAGACACGCAGAGACGTGAGACCTTCAAACACACACGCATCAGACCACAACCTGCCAGCTGACGTCCTTCTTGTTGATTTTACATCTTATTATAACACAGTAAGTTTCTAAAAATTAAGTCAGAATTGCTCAGAAGCCTTTAAATTGTCTCACTGCTAAGTGAATCACAAAAAAATGACACCTATCCCTACTTTAGGAGAGACCCCGTGGGACCACGCACAGACCCCCGGAGCCACCTTCAGGACTCCTGGAAACAGCTGAAGGTCTCTGGACAATGGACCCATGATAGGAGCCCACACAGCAGGTTAGCAAGGCTAGTTTTTAGTGATTATAAAAAAAAAAAAAGAAGTAATTTTTGTTTAACATTTACAAATACAGGTTTAAATTTACTTGATGTTAATTAATCTAATTATTTTTTTTATTTTTTTATTTATTTTATTATTTTAATTATTTTTTTTTTTGTCTGTCTATTTAAATTTATCAGCCACATTTAACTGAAATGCAAATGTCAGTTCAATGTGGATGATAAAATAGAGTTTAGTTACTTGTTGCAATTGTAAAAAAAAAAAATCCATATCACAGCATGGCATGAAATGGAATACCGCTGCAGCCCTAGTCATGAAAGTGTTGATACACATAAGCCTTTAAATGAAATTACAAATGTACATGTATTTTACACCTTCGGTCTCTGTGTGCAGATAAGTGAAGAGGAGTGGAGGACTGTTGCCTAAGCCGAGAGTGAGACCTCCTTCACATCTCTGGCAGGAAGTGTTCTGTTTTCAAAGGTCATCCTTCGCATCTCGACAAGAAATGTCAGCTAAAATTGGATTGGGAGGGGTAAATGAATTAATAAATATATAAACAAATCAGCAAATAAGCCATCAAAGCCGATGGAATGCCAAAAGACAGGAGGTGAGGAAGGCCAAGCGCTTTGGAGAGGAGGGGGGCGATGATTATTAAATTTAAAAATTAGCGGTGTAGAAAATTAATCTATTTAGAAGCTAGGCAGCTCTGCTTCCAGGCCTGGAAGGACATATACCACCCACCCAACAAGCACACACATGTATACACAGAGACCTCCACCGCTCTGACTAAACTGCAGAGCAGACACAGCAGCGGCATCCAACTGCTTTTCAGTCACTGAGCCACCACAAATCATCTCCAGACAGTGCTCATTTGAATAAGGAATTATAATTATGTGATTCACATGAAATTTTCATTAGGTTGGGGTAAAAAATATGCGTTACGGCAACGGATGTATCTAGGTGTTAATATTGATGACAGTGTCGGCTCCCCAGCCAGAGGGCGACGAAGTGAATGCTAAACTGAACCTGGGTGTTTGCTCCTCTGCAGAGGAGGTGCGACTCCTCCTCCCTCCTTCTTTAATAATTCTGTTTGGCACAGATGCCATTGGGAGGGCTTGGCTACTCGAGAGGGTTGGCTAATTAGTGCAGCATCACTGGTAGCTACTGTCTGAGTGTGGGGGAGAGCTGCAGATTGACATTCAGGACCACGCAGAGGAGAACCAGGCAGCCACTGAGCGAGATGTCGCAATGGATCAGCAGTATGGACGTCGTGAAATCTAGTTGTCATCTGTCAAGCTGAGGAGGAGCTGCTAATTTTTGCTGCAGCAACATAAACTAATTGCTTCCTCTCTCCCTTTATTTTTAAAGCATTTTGTTCACTGAAATGTTTATGAGCCCTTTATGGTATGAGAAACACTGACGACAGTAAGCTGCAAAAATATATATATATATGACGTCTAACTTTAAAATATCATGGGTGTCAATCTTAAAAGAAAGTTGTTTTTCTTTAGTCCTGTAAAGCTGACATTTTAGAGAAGGAACTTTCTTTTATACAGCAGCCATGTGCAGTTGGTGAAATAATGTTGCATTAATAATATAAAGGTAAAAACACTTTGATCAAGGCCATATCTCGTCTCAACCAGGAAACTGGCAGTACAGCGTGTACAATCCAGAGAATGCTGTTTTAGATGAGTGAAAAGAGTAATTACAATATTACATGAAATACAAAAGCTGTTTTATGAAAATACACATTCACTCTGCTTCTCTATATCTCTGACTGACGCAACACAAAGGTGATTCAGCCTGCAGTCAAGTTCAAGCTTTTGTTCACCCAAACCAGCATGAAAAAATCCCTCTTTACCTAAAAAAAACACTCTCTCCAAGAAGATTGAAATTCTGCATTCAAAAGATGCCTCGTATGATTCTGCTGTTCATTATGTTGATCTACTTCCTTCAGACATCAAAGCCTCTGCAGCTTATCACCAAAGGTGTTCCCAAAAATAAATACATGCCCTCATTTGCAGAGGTTGAACTAACTACAACCCAGAGACTGTCCTATAGATGGAAAGTCACATACAACACCTCCATAGTGACAAATACAAGAATACACTATTAATAAGATCTTCTCCAGCCTCCTGCATGTGTCTGCCTGGTAATATTCTCATTTCATGCTTTTCATCCCATGGTCCACCGCTCCAATACACCATCCGCTCTACAGCGGCAACCTAGTACATGGATCCTTGGCTGAAAGCGCATAGTGATAAAGTACAAATGTATGTTGTTATGCATTTTCAACCACACCTGCAATGCTACTGTCACAGGCTGAAAAAGCTCATTTGAAATATCTTAGCCTTAATTCTTAGTTCACCTTCCCAGCTCTTTGGAAATATTATCTGAGGGCTGATACCTTTGACCCACTAGAACTCAATCCACATTTAAATGTAAATGACCCAATGAAAGACTTAACATTAAAGTCCTTAAATATACCTAATCTGAACCATTTAAAACACCTTGACAGCTGTATGACACCTTCTAACATCCCCTCTTCCAGCTTCTGCTCTCTTTAGTATGACTGGCTATAAGATTTCCTGGGCTTTCCCAACCTCCACCCTTTGCATTTAGCCTTACATTTGTATTTGAAGTTCATGTATTGTTGGAATGGGTTTTTCCTGCCGGTGCTTGCGTGTAAGAGCTGCTTCAGAAAGCAGTCTCATTTAATTGTAGATAGTTTTATAACCACTGCTAAAATGGAAAATTCCTTGATTCAAGCGCCTCTCACTGAACTGTGGTGAAAGGTAAAGCCATGGCTGGGAATAAATGCATGTAATAGTTTTTTGTATAAAAATGAAGGATAGCTGTAATGAGGCAGGACACTTAATCAGAGTTCTGGTTTCTATGCCAGCCCACAAACCTGACCTTTAGATATTTACTTTTTACCCAGTACCACTACTTGCTGAATTTGCATTGAACAGTGGAATTGGACATATAATAGCAGAGGTGGGAGCAAGTCTTTGTGTTGCAAGTCACAAGCAATTCTGAAGTCGCAAGTACCAATTCCTACACCTTGAGTTTGGAGTCTTCACCAAATGCAATGCTAGTAACAACAGAGTAAACGTATTAGGTTTAGAAAAATCCATGGTTCTCTGCTGCAACTTGATTGGATGCTGTCAGATTGGTTTAAACCAGGGCTGAAGTCAAAATCAACTTAATCCAGTCCAAGTCATTTCCTAAACCAGGTCCAGTCAAGACTGAGTCCACAGCAAATGAGGTCCTGTTCAAGACAGTAACAGGCAATGGGGATCTTCCAATGCTAGTAGAGTGATTAAGGAGTTTGAATGGACAGGAATAATCAATAAGTAAACAATATTGATGTATTTCTATCACTCTAATCTAATGGATCCTGTTAGTAGAATCAGACATCAGGCATGGTCACAATCCATCCCAAATCAATAACCAGGAACAACTTGTCCGACAAGGTCAAAGTCCTTTATGATGTATTCAAGTCTGGGGTAAAGTCATTCAATTTGAGTGGAGTTTAACTTGAGTGGAGGTCATGTGACCCAAAACCACATCCCTGGTAAGTGCAGTTCTGCAAAATCTTCCCATATGAGTGTGAGAAGGAGGGGAGGTGGATTGGTCGAACAAACGGCTGATTTCACCCAGGAGAATGGGTGTGCACCCTGTGTGAAAACTAAAGTAAATTATTTTTAATCACTTACGCTTTTTACGTAACTTACGGTAGTCATGTCACCCTCATAACTACTTACTTCCAGCATTTATGTACTTTTATCTATTGTTTAAGCTGTCTTTTATAACGCCTTACCAGGACGTTTTTTGCCCTAAACCTAGGTCAGTGGTTTTGTAGCATAAACTCCCAGAAACTGGCACGTGTGTGCTATATTTAGAATGCGCCACTGTACCGCGAGCCGTGATAGGTTCAAGTGTCGTAATGGGTGGTGCTGACAAATGACCTTTTCTGTCAATTAGGTCAATTAAGATTTTGTTGAATGTCCACATAACCCTTGCTGCATGTTCTGTCTCTCCCCTGATCTCCCGCTTTCAAAAAATCAAAGCACCCAAAAAAACATTTTTAAAAAGCCCCCCATATTCAATATTTTTTATTCCAACAATGGATTAAATAACTTCCTACAATGTAATCATCTAATGATTCTGTCCCCCTCATTGCCCGAGGTTTCGCTTTACAGAAGAGAATCAACAGTTCACTTATTCTTTTTCTGATCCGCGCCATAAATCAATCTCCTTTTATGTTTAAAAAAGAATCCAGATGATTTTGACATAATCCAACCTGAGGACAGTTTATTAGAAAATGCAGCGCAGAAGCTGACAGGCGACACAGTGATTGTCTCATTTTTTACAGTCATTAGCCATATGTCTCAGAATCAATGATGTAATCATTTATTAATGTCAAACTGTGGAACATAATTAAAAATAGAATCATTTTCACAGAGCAAATGAAGTTTGTCTTTACTCATATCCCTCCCTATACATTCAGTAGATGGACTGTCAGCTCAACACTAGAAGCAACAGAGTGCAGCGTCTGCCACAGTCTCATTGGTGGATCTTCAGTTGCTGATTTTCTTCTTTAATACTGAAATTTATATTCCATTTCCAAAGACCTGTTCTATCAAAGCACAGCAGATTGGTCTACCACTAACCAACATTGAGAACTACCTGAAAATAATTTATGAAAATTATACATAAACTCTCCTGTATCTCATTGATGGATGTGCTTCAGTGAGACAGCACTTGTATTGATAAAGGAATTAGAGCAAATGTACTTAAAAATCTCCCTCCGTAGGCAGTTCAATCACTGGAAATACAAAGAGTGAGAGGGGGAGTGAGATCTATAAATTGTGTTGGAGGTACCATATGGAATTCATTTAGTCAAAAACAGCCAAGGAGAAACTTCAAACAGCCACCACTTCATTATAATCATGAATGTTATTTGCCCTAAATCTGCATCGAGCATAGGTAAGGTTGGCTCTGGGGAAGAGGGATAAAAATAGTCGATTCTTTAATCTCAGAAAAAATCCTCTGGTTGTGGTATGTGTGCATGTGTCGTGCTAATCTCGCAGCAAAATTCCTCTCATCTGCTTTTAAACCTGTTTATTCCTCCTCCGCATCCAACCGGGTTAAATAACACGAAACTGGAACTACTATCAAAGCACCCTTGAGCAAGGTTCATAAACCTCAGCTGTTTTAATGAGTCCAACTGTTTATCATTCAAAGCTGCCATTATACTTTTGACAATCAGTAAAGCAGTTGCATTATTGCTTCAGCAGTGCTACGTGATGTGAAGTGGTGAAGAAAAAAACAACGCATGGAGCTCGATGGAACAGTGTTGGAAGCAATTTCTACAAAACCGTTTGTTTAGACAAGAAGCTAATTTTCACTTCATGTTATTTGCACAAATTTGACCACTGAACCGTTTGGCCAGTCGGTGTTGATTTGCCCCAAACAGCTACAGTAATTTACCAACTGTTCACTTGTTAGCTGTAAGCTAGCTAGAAGCGCACACAGAGACCATGTGTGCACAGCTTTGTGTGTGTTTGTGTGGCAGCTTAGACTCTGACTGATCTCAGAACTTAGCAGAAACTCTCTCTTTTTCCTCCTGTCTGTCTTCTATATGAAGCAGCTTCCTAAACCCCCGGGATGAACACGGATATTTTGTTCCAGTTGAAACATTTTCCATTCCTGTGGATGCTTTTTCGCCACACTTTACGCCACCCCCAGGAAAATTCATGCCTTCTGTCTTTCCACTGACTTTATATGCAATTGTGTCGCCTCTGTAATTAGGGGTCCAAGCCAGAGGGGACGAGGGATCAACGGTGCAGAGCCCAGTGTAGCAACTAACGAATACTACTGATAAGTCAGTTTTCCTCCATATTGCCCACAGTTGGCAGTAAATGCTACTAAATGTATCTTATGATAGAAGTTTATAGCTTTGGTTCCTTACATCCCCACTACCAATCTGAAAAAAATTAAAACCTCCAAAACCACGACTGAGGTATCTGTTTCTGGCCAACTGTGCTGCCAATCATTGTCTGACTTAACAGCAATTGTTGGAAGTTGCTTTGATGTCTAATGCTTTGTTTTTTTGTTTGACAGGCATTTGTGTGCATGCTCCTCCATCACTGCAGTGGCTTAGTTTAAACTTTTTAGTTTAATGTTATAAATATGTTGTTTTCTGTCTCTTCCATGTTAAAAAAAGTGGGTTTCCATAAGTAATTTGGTGGAGATTAACAAGTATTTAGTATGTGAGTAGCCTAGCCGCGTTTAACTAGAATTAAAAAAACAGAAGTACCCTCATGCGTCTAATTTCTGCAGGATTATATTTGCATTTTGGGCAGAACAGAAATTTTATAATAAGTTGTTGGTGCTACTACCCTGCATGTTTTAGATGTTTCCCTCTCCCCACACACTTGATTCTTATCAAGCTCGTTATCAGGCTGCTGCAGGGCTTGGAGATGAGACCTGATCATTTGAATCAGGTGTGTTTAAAGAGGGAAACCTCTAAAACATGCAGGGTGGTGGCACCCCTGCTCTAGCATGTCATGAGGCTTGGAGCATGAGCTAGCAATTGCAGCTAACACTGATTCAGTTTCTTTATGATAGGAGTTTATAATATTGCTTTGGTTCCTTACATCCCCACTACCAATCTGAACAAAAAATGAAAACCTCCAAAACCACGACTGAGGTACCTGTTTCTGGGAGAGGCCACCTGTGCTGCCAATCACTGTAAGATTGAACTGCCAATGTTGGAAGTTGCACTGGTGTCTAATGACTTGTTTTTTGTTGTTTGACAGGCCTTTGTGTGCATGCTCCTGCATCACCAAAGTGGGTAAGTTATCTTTAATCGTTTCCAACTCATTATTTATCATTAAAGTGATTTTTCCCTGTGCAACTTGGTGGAGGTTAACGAGCACTTAGCATATGATTAGCCTAGTCCCTTGCTAACCAGGGTGTGCTACAACATCAGGATCCCTTTGCATGTCATGAAGCCTGGAGCATGAGCTAGCAATAGCAGCTAACACTGATTCAGTTTCTTCATGATAGAAGTTTATAATATGGCTTTGGTTCCTTACATCCCCACTACCAATCTGAACAAAAAAATTAAACTTCCAAAACCACGACTGAGGTACCTGTTTCTGGGAGAGGCCACCTGTGCTGCCAATCATTGTAAGATTGAACTGCCAATGTTGGAAGTTGCGCTGGTGTCTAATGGCTTGTTTTTTGTTATTTGACAGGCCTTTGTGTGCATGCTCCTGCATCACCAAAGTGGGTAAGTTATCTTTAATCGTTTCCAACTCATTATTTATCATTAAAGTGATTTTTCCCTGTGCAACTTGGTGGAGGTTAACGAGCACTTAGCATGTGATTAGCCTAGTCCCTTGCTAACCAGGGTGTGCTACAACATCAGGATCCCTTTGCATGTCATGAAGCCTGGAGTATGAGCTAGCAATAGCAGCTAACACTGATTCAGTTTCTTCATGATAGAAGTTTATAATATGGCTTTGGTTCCTTACATCCCCACTACCAATCTGAACAAAAAAATTAAACCTCCAAAACCACGACTGAGGTACCTGTTTCTGGGAGAGGCCACCTGTGCTGCCATTCATCGTCTGATTGAACTGCTGATGTTGGAAGTTGCGCTGATGTCTAATGACTTGATTTTTGTTGTTTGACAGGCCTTTGTGTGCATGCTCCTCCATCACTGCATCAACAAAATGGGTTAGTTTAAACTTTTTAGTTTAATGTTAAAAATATGTTGTTTTCTGTCTCTTCAATGTTAAAAAAAGTGGGTTTCCATAAGTAATTTGGTGGAGATTAACAAGCATTTAGTATGTGAGTAGCCTAGCTCCTGGTTAACTAGAATTAAAAAAACAGAAGTACCCTCATGTGTCTAATTTCTGCAGGATTATATTTGCATTTTGGGCAGAACAGAAATTTTATAATAAGTTGTTGGTGCTACTACCCTGCATGTTTTAGATCAGGGGTGTCAAACTGATCGAGTAAAGGGACGAGTGGCTTCAGGTTTCTGTTCCAACCGAGAAGAAACACACCTGAATCAAATCATTCATACACCTAAACTGTCTTCACTCAGCTGATTAATTATCAGTATCACCTGTGCATTTTTAGCATTTGTAAGCATTTTACAGAATGATTATTTTGACAAAAATCAACATTTGGACATCCTATAATAAGGTGTTTTTCCTTTGACATTTTTAAATATAATATAGTATGCCATTTTTTTTTCCAGTTTTGGACACACTATAATATAGTGTTTCTTGTTTCATAATTTTCGATATACTATACTATTACCCGGGTCCAACAGCATTTTTAGGCATTTTTGGGTGAACTACACTATGACCAATTTTTGGATATACTATAATTTGTTTTTTTGTCATCTAGAACAGGGGTTTCAAACTGATCCAGGAAAGGGCAGAGTGGCAGAAGCACACCTGAATCCAATCATTCAATCACCTGAACTGTCTTCACTCAGTTGATTAATTATCAGTATCACCTGTGCTCCTGCTTGGTTGGAACAGAAACCTGCAGCCACTCGGCCCTTTACTGATCAGTTTGACACCCCTGTTTTAGATGTTTCCCTCTCCCGACACACTTGATTCTAATCAAGCTCGTTATCAGGCTGCTGCAGGGCTTGGTGAAGAGTTGATCATTTGAATCAGGTGTGTTTGAAGAGGGAAACCTCTAAAACATGCAGGGTGGTGGCACCCCTGCTCTAGCATGGCTTTGGTTCCTTACATCCCCACTACCAATCTGAACAAAAAATGAAAACCACCAAAACCACGACTGAGGTACCTGTTTCTGGGAGAGGCCACCTGTGCTGCCAATCATTGTAAGATTGAACTGCCAATGTAGGAAGTTGCGCTGATGTCTAATGACTTGTTTTTTGTTGTTTGACAGGCCTTTGTGTGCATGCTCCTGCATCACCAAAGTGGGTAAGTTATCCTTTATTGTTTCCAACTCATGATTTATCATTAAAGTAATTTTTCCCTGTGCAACTTGGTGGAGGTTAACAAGCACTTAGCATGTGATTAGCCTAGCCCCTTGCTAACCAGGGTGTGCTCCAACATTAGGATCCCCTAGCATGTCATGAGGCCTGGAGCATTAGCTAGCAATAGCAGCTAACAGTCATTTTCCCTTTATTTTAGCCTGGGATTCAACCTTGGAGCTCCTTCTGCATGGGACAGCCATCCCTCCACCTATACAGCATGTGAGTATGAAATTCAAAGAATCTGAAGCATCTAAAGGTAGGACTGAAAACCAAATCATGTAACGAATGTATTCACAACCAATAGGCACTGTCCACATGTTCACCTCTTCTCCTACGCCATGACTTGGCTCGGTTTGTTATTTTGGGAGCATCTGTCTCTCCTTTCCTGCCTGATCTATCGCTCAAATGCAAATGCGGAGACCTGTCTCAATGCTGCTTTTTTTTCACCTCTTCTCCTACGCCATGACTTGGCTCTGTTTGTTATTATTATGCTGCTTCTGATTGGTCCATTGCTTGTGTTTTGGAGCCTGCAGTCTCCACATGTTACTGCTGTGTTTTACTCAATCAAATCATGATGCAAGGTTTTACACAACTGCCTACATGTAAATAAGGTGCTCTGTTTCTGATGGATGCATTGCTTGTGTTTTGGGGAAATCTGTTTCTACATACAAATGTGTTACTCAACCATGACACTTTTTGACTGGGGCAGTCTAGAGGCCAGACCTTGAAGGTGGTCAATGTGGGCGTGGCTTATTGCAAGACAAACAACAAACATTAATTTCTGACAAACTGTTATGCTGAGAGCTTTGATATTTTAAGGGTACATAAAGAATAAGACACAAATCTTCCATACCCAAATTTGCGCATGTACTCCACTAGATAGCGCTACAATGGATGGAAACGCGTTTTTGCCTGTAACTTCCAAAATTTAAATGACACATTCATAATTGTTATATCACTGTATTCCCTGTATAGCACTGGGTTTTCTGACATAGGCTCTGCCCACTTCTGCTGCATATTTCCTTGGCCAATCAACCGAATATCGCAAACCTACTTTTTCAGACTACTCCTACAGTTTCAGCGCTATCTGCGTGAAACTTTGCACATACAATCTCTAGATAAGTTTGATGACAAATTATCAAAAGAATTTCCAAACTCTAAAAAACGCGTTAGTTACAATCAAACAAACTTTTGTGCTAGCAAAAAAACACATATTTCATATTTTGGTCAAAGTAATTGCTTTTGATTTCAAACTTGACCCACTTGTCCCCAAGGTCATCAAGAGGATTCCTGCCAAATTTGATGCAAATCGGCCCATAGGGGGCGCTATTAACCCCCAAACCCCTGGTAATGATTGGTCAATGTGGGCGTGGCTTATTAGAAAAACAAATCCAAATCGCTACAAATTCAGCCTGTTGCACTACTATCGCTCCCAGTCTATGTCCTCTGGGTCCGACATGCATGACCTCCGTAAGTCGCGAGTTCCGACTTGATAATACCTGCTTGCAGGTCTCGTTCACCTTGAAGTCTGTCTGAACATACAGGTTATAAAGGTCAGAGATAAACTTGTTTTTTTAACCATACACTTGCAGAGAAAACCAACTGCATCATAAACAGAATTTTTCCCATGCTTGCCGTTGTACTGTTTGTTACTAGAAAATTCCACTAGAGGGCACACTAAAGGACTCAGTTCTCCAAAAGTGAAGCCAAAACCTCTCGACCACTAGCCACTGGCTGCCGTATTGGTCATATAAACCGATGGGACACAGGCGAAAGTTAAATAAAATATAATATTATGTGTTTAAAAAATAAGACGCATATATATCATGCTGGCTCCAATGGACGGCACCAGCACAAGATGGCAGCGTACGTATCGATGATATTTTGGCCTCAGTTTAGTCCAGTGGGAGGCAGTGGAGAGGGTCGTCCATCCTTTATTCAGCCATGTTTTTATCCGAAACCAAGTAGAATATTGGTAATTGCGATAGAGTAAATGTCAAGGGATCACAAAAGGTTTGCTACCATAATCAATCAAGATTTGAGATAACTTTATCTTCACCGCAGTTACCGTAAACAAAGGCCTTACGGTGACTCATAACATTAATAACAGCCCGTAGTATCTGTTACTTCCACTCTAGCAACAGCTGCGAATGAAGAGGAATGATTACTTTTAATAAGGGCTTAATCCTGTCTTTTCAGTAATCTCTTTATGAATCCTGCTATCAGTATAATAACGCCAACAAATGAGTCTGTGTTGTGGCATTGTTTGGCTGACTCTAATCTCTAAACAGCATTTTTGTGCTATTTCTGCATTAGTTGATAGCGAAGGGCAGTAAGATAAATGGAGAAGGAGATAAAGTGAAAAAGGGTGATGAGCCAGCATGAAAGGCACCTTACATCCAGGCTCACTGAGCCATTAAGTCAGGTTAGCACCGATAGGTTTTAGGCATTAGTTACTGGAATATAACATCATTTGAGATTTCTGTTTGTCATTTTAATTAATGCAAGTCAATATTGTGCACACTCATCCGTCTTCGCTGGTGATTGTAAGGGAGAGGTGTGAGTCAACGTTCCAAGACACAAGAGAATGAAGCCTTTAAGCCATGATTCTGATTATTTTTCCAGATAGGGACGGAGATGTTAATATAGACTGAGTAACGTAATGAAAATTGTCATCAATCTAATGAGACAAGCAGAGACAGAACTGCCACTGGGCTGACAGCATTGCTGCAGGTAGGCTTGAACCTTTTAGCCATAATTCTGATTGCCTTTGTTAATTGTTGCCATGAAATATGCAGAGCCTAAGATGAAATGCAATGCAAAAACGTTCCAGTAGAGAAACAGCAGTGAAAGTAGCAGCAGTGGGCTGCGGTGGAGTTTTCTGACTGCAAACCAGGGCTCATGGTTCATGGAGAGAAGTTTGCTGCTTGTTCAGCTGAAGGTACACACTGCCAACCTGTTCTGGCCTGCTGCTTTATGAAATGCCTCTTGCTGAAATCGATAAAATGTTCGAGTTGATTAAAACACCAATAAAGACACCCGGGAGTATTTTTTTCTTCAGATGACTGTGAGAAACATTTTCAGCTCTTCCAGCCGTGTTTTTCAGAGTGCTTTTCCAGCAAGCAAGCAGAGTCAACACAGCGTGATTATAGTAAATACATTTAATAGTTGTATTTGTTTGCTGCACTGTGAAACGTCAATGTGCTTAATGGAAAAGTACTGTTACACGTGTTTGGGCAGAGGTAATAATGAACACCAAGACTGTGACCAGGTAAATTAGGTTACTGGCTTCTCACAACAATTGGCCTCCAAAAAATTCCCATCTAGAAAATGAAAAATAGTCAAAGGAAGACATTTAAGATGACCATGTGTCTTTGGCGCCTTGCCCCAAGCAGGACCCCTTAAATCCATTGCTGTGAGCCTGACAAGCTGAGTGCTTTTTAGTCATAATCCAGGGGTTTCAAAGAAGTGTCCGAGGCATTCATACGAGGCGGACCTGAATCCAAATCCACTGCTGCCTGAAGCGGGCGGCCAGACCAGAGTGCAGCACTGGGCTTCTGCTGTGCCCATTTGTAATTCCACAGTCCAGAGGACTGGATTAAGCATTGTTTCAGTTAATTAAAGCATTTCTACCGAGCCACAGGCCCGGCCCATGTTTCTGTCTTTGCTACAATGATTGTTTCTCCCAACCAATAACCGGGACAACAGCCATGGGAGCTGCAAGAGAATGGACATAACTCTTTAGCGTGCCGAAGGCTTGCGCAATCAAAGCTCTTATCACCTAGATGTGGAGCAGGGGAATCCTGTGCGGCTGTCAGAAGCTGCAGGGTGAGCTTTTGCAGAAATCCCAGTTTTTACTGCAGACCTGCTGAACTCCTAATGCACTCCCTCAAGAGAAATTGTCCAGAAAATCTAATTTTGATCACCTCTGCCCTCAGGGGTTATTGGTCTTAGTCGGCTTTAGGTAGATTCAGAGTGTTTACAGGACATTAAAAAAAACACTGTTTACGATCATGTACCATGCATATATGCACCGTAGTTGTCACTGGTGGTAAAAACTGAAAAAATAAATATAAAAACTGTTACAAGTTATAAGACTACATATGCAGCCATGCTGGCAGATCTGTAAGGCTGCACTTTTGCACAGAGATGCTAATATGAATGTCAGCACTCTAACATGCTCACAGTGAATTTGCTAACTTGCAGATGTTTAGTCACTGTAAAGCTCCCTTTCAGACACATTTATCTCTGATGTGATTCATATTTTGGTTAAAATGGTTTCCCCATGTAGAAAGTAAGAAAAGTCACATTCACTTTTCCTCCTTCACTGAGAAATTCTGGACCTGGCCTCAGCCTACAGAGCGCAGCAGCAGCTGATGGACTTCCACATCCACTATTTATATGCTGTCTATGGTAGGGGTGCTAAGTTAAGAAACACTGCAATGGGTCATATTAGATGGTAGGAACAATGCGTTGCATTGGAGGCCTTGACTTGATTCGAGTACAAGTTGGTTTTTCAAAATTAGGTCAAATGGACGAGAAAGCTGAAAGACAGGCTACTGCGATTTCCCCTGCATTTCCTGAAGATTATACCAAAGGCAACACATAGTCTTAAACATATTGGACAAACAGCTGTAGGAAAAGCGAAGGGATCACCAAAGTAATTCCCATTCTTCCTGAGGGGGACATGAAAGTGTGTTAAAATGCCATGGCAATTCATTTAGTAGTTGTTGAGAAATGTAAGTGTTCATAAAAGTCATGAACCAACAGACCAAAAATGATAGTTTAAGTAAATGCTGCAGATATTACATCTATAAAAAGTATCAATATCGGCTGAAAGATAAATTGGTCAGACTCTACTGCACTGGAGGAAAACGCACAATAATTCCATCTGAACGTTCAACCGATGGACTGCTGTTAAGTTAGTGAAGTACTTCAGTAAATGTAATGTTATTTCCATCACTGCTGGATTAGAAGCACAACTGATGTTTTCTTCAATAGCAGCGAGCATTTTCTGCATCCTCACAAATTACACCCAGGAACTAATAAACCGCAGTACGTAACACACGATCCACTTTTCTGGAGTCTGTCATGTTGAAAAATGTGTCATCTTTTGTAAATTGGACATCAGAGCCTGTGAGCATTACTTTCCATTTTATGATTCTGTGTACATCACCAGTACATGAACAGCAACTTTATCTCTGGTTATTTTAATGCACTATAAGAAGATGAATGCACCCATCACACATTGAGGCTTTTGCTTGGTAGCTCCGATTAGGAATGTAATGCCAATGCCACGTCAGTGTGAGACACTGCCAACATAGCACACTGCCAACACTTTGTAGTAATAGAGAATATTTCATTAATTTCAAAGGAAGCCTTCCTTCTATGGCTGTAGTGTGGCTTAGCCTCTCTGTGTGCATCTCAAATAATGTGCGAGTATTGGTTACTGTGGAAACCAGTTGCAGCAAGAACTGAAATACAGTTTGTTTTTTTTAATTAAATTTGTTGAAGCAGTTCTAGAAGACAAAACACTGATTACTTCCTGAGAGAGACAGACAGCAGCTATAATATGAATAAGATGTTACTCATTACATAAAGAGTTGTCATGAAGCATATTGCACTTTTCTTCAAATCCAGTAGTTTTATGCTAGACCCATGAGGTTTTTTTTTATAATACTGTTCCTATAGTGATGCCAAAAAGCTGAAATGTGTCTTGCAGAAGCATCTGTTCAGTGTGCACTTACTATATAATGTCCAAACAGCTTGTTAACTGCATATACAGTTACATACAAGAGCCAGACAGCCAGTGACCCAGGGTGTCAAGTGTGTACGCTTTAGCGCCTTCAAGTATTTTAACAATGTGATGCATGAAATGAGGACTGTCTCCATTTCTTCCTGTTTCATTAAAAAA
>CAFUXE010000282.1:335448-394534 GCA_903364295.1 Serranus cabrilla | reverse complement strand
AGCAGATTCTCCTTGACAGCTCAAAAACAGCAGCTTCAAGGACACTCAACTTACCAATGCCTCACTTACAACAACGATGCCAATTTATGGAAATGCAGGTAGGAGTGTGGGGTATGAAGATTTACTTCAGATAATGTGTTGTTATCTTAAAGTGATGGTCTGCCACCCACACCTTTGCCAGCTGCTGCATACACACAGCATGGACATGTATGTACTGATGTTATACAGGATGAGGTCATCCGTACATTAGAGAAATGACAGGCAAGGTGAGGGCGTGTTTAGCCCTAAAAAAGGAAGCAAACATGGCAAAAAAAAATAAAAATGCTTCAAATTAATGAAGACCTTAATCTGGCTTTTAAAGCTCTCCAAGAAAAGCATGTTATTAGTAGTTGGACAAACAATTGGCTAATCAGAGAAACCAGCACTTTCATTGACACCGAGATCCCCCCAAAAAATATGTTTGTAGATGCAGCTTTTTAAAACCCATATTTATGTTTATTGTTAACATGATGGGACGCTCCAGTCAGTAACAAAAGAGGTTAATGCCCTGCCACTGGTAAGGGCCAGCAAGTCCAGTCCTACCTATCTGAGACTACTTCTCACTTGATTTATTACCTCAGTAAAAATGCTTGTGACAAGATCATGGTCTCAACCGCTAGTTTTAACTCTTCTTCAATACTATATGATGTTAATTTTGTAAATAATGGTCCCATTTAGAGGAAAATAGATGATAAAATAGGGTATTATGCGGGGGATACCTTGTGATTGACAGGTTGCTGACACGGCGGTGTATGTGCAGTGCAATGCCCTCGGTTCTCAGGCAGATCCACTCATAGCTCCATCTCAGTCAAAATATGGTCTCTTCTGGTTTCAAAAAGGAAAGATGGCAACAGACGATGTCGACGGCCCTTAAACTGAACTCAATGCTTCAAACCAATGGGTAACGTCAAGGTGACTACATCCACTATTTATATACAGTCTATGGTGGGGGCACTAATTTAGGAAACACTCCAATGGGTTGTATTGATGGTAGGAACAAAATTATTTCAAGCGAGGCAACACTTTCTATTCAAAAGAAATAATATATAAATCCAACAAGAAGTATTTTCTCAAATTCACAGAGCAACTCCATCAAAATGAATAATATTCCAGAGGCAGTCAGCTGGAAGTAATTACTTGACCAACTCACACAATAATGCTGAGAACTGCTCATAAAAGCATAATAATAGCAGATTAAAGTGGTGGAAATAATGCTGTGCTCTAGTCCAGTCACATCCTGCCTGATGCCATAGAAATATAACTAAGAGGTGTTTAAAGGACTTAAATAGCACACAGCTAAAACAATTGGAGTGATTTTCGAAAAAGATGGCAGTTAACACTAATATCGCTGTAGTAAGTCAATTTATTATCCAAACAAGTGTCTCCTTCATAATGGTCAGTAAATATAAGCAGAGATTTAGCACAGCAGCTGTTTGTCAGTTGTCGTGTCTAACATCTGCACAGCTGGCAGCTTCTCCGCGGAGGGGGCCAAACACAGGGACCGTGAGCTGAATGACAATGATAAATTCAGGTGGAAGGACCTCGAGTTTTAGAAACATAACCCTAGCAGGTGACATCCAAATCATTCCAGCTCTCGGCGGTAGAAATGAGCACGGCAACATTCAGAACATGAAAAACAGCTCCGCCGCCCAGCCGGAGAGGTTCCTCCCAGCTCGGTTACAGCTGGCTCCACTCAGTAGGCTGCAGGTTGGGCCGCCTCCCTCCATTAGCCTGGAGGATCCATTTATCCTTTCATCACACTGCACTCCGGCAACAATAACACCATCGCCTTGCCGTGCATCACACACCAGGGCGGCTTTGGCCAAGTGGCGTCTCGTCAGCGTTCCCAGTAATGAGTAATGGTTTAAAGAAGCGGGGAAGGAGAGCTAATCACATCGACTCAGGTGTGCAGGGTTTAAACTCCTCCTGAGCGCGACGGGAGCAAAGAAGGGTGAAAGATGAAGGGATGCGAGATGAAAAGAGTAGACGATGATGACATCACATGTGAGGAAATTTAGCATTTAGGGAAGCAGTTCAACCTTTTTATCTCACACCTGAAACTGTCAACTTCTCACCTGGTTTTGTACAGACTAAAGCTGCAGAATATCAAACTCTCACACCAAATAAGGGTATTTTTAAAAACCTGTCTCCATATCATACTTTTTTGCTACTCACAGTTTGATACTTTGTGACTTTTGCAAAACCTCTGCATTCTTTATTTTATGTCATTTGTTTCAAACACAACACTAACACTTGTGTCTCCATTATGTAAATGGGAAAAGGCAGTGAAAAACACATACAAACTTGACTCCAAAAAATTTGGGACATTCTCTAAAATGTAAATAAAACAATGTTATAATTTGCCAATCCTTTTTCAATGATATCCAACTGGAAACTGAACATAGATGATCTATTTAACCTCACCCAACCCATGCACTCTAAACTCCACCTTCCCTTCCAAAATCAATAAACACAAGACCATTCATTTGATTTGATTCTACTTAAATCATTATAATAAACCAGTAACTTCTAAGTCCAATTCAAATACAGAGTGATTAATAGACATAACATGCAGTATATAGTCTCCAGCTTATAGATTCATGTTTGACTTGAGAATCAGCTTTGTAAAGTAAACTTTGATTTACCTGCCGCTCAAAGCGAACTTCACTCTTAAGCTCTTATTATTTCTAAAAAGAAGCACAGGCGGCTCTCGTACATTTCACGACTATAAACGTCATCAGTTTTGAATGTCATTCTGTCATTATTTCTGAACGACACCTCCTGAATATAAGCTTGTGGCAAGCAACACGCAAACACATCATAAAATAAAAAGTAGATAGAGGATGCAGAGGCTGAAAATATATCCGCAGGAAAGAGGCGTCTGAGCCAGAGGAGATTAATATTTTGGGTAGGAAGAGACAGAGGAGGAAGATGACGGCAGAAGCAAGCAGATCAATTGTGAAAATCAATGAATTAATTTGTGTGTGTGTTAAGCTGTCTATTTTCTAATTCAAATATTATTACTCCAGTTTACATCAATCATCCCCGAACAAAGAAACTTTGAGTTAAGTTACAAAGCTGTTGGGAAACACCACGAGCGATTAAAGGGAATGTGCACTCCAAAATCAAAATGACCTTATTAACTATTAACTGTGGTTCTGTTTAGCAATCTAGATTGTTATCAATCACTTAATCAGGATAAATGACTTATACAACTAGTGTGACTGCATTTCTACTTTAATTTACCTCTTCTTCTTAAACGAGTGGCTCTTGGCCCACATGGTCCAAACGCACAGTATGAATTAAATAATACCACTACTGTTCCATTCTCACTCCAGACAATTACATTTATTATTACAATTACAGTCATTCAACTGGAACCAGCTGTGCTCCTTAGAGTTTAGCATGTTAAATATTCTCTATAGTAAACGAAAGGACAATTTAACAGTTGTGAAAGCAACATATTTACCAGCTAGAACTCAATATTTATTTCTACAGCCAGTACACAATGCTTTAGAAATTATATTTAGGTATAAAAATTACTTATTTTTCCTCTTACCTGTAGTGCTATTTATCAGTATTCTATGGCATGAAATACAGAGTACTTAGTTTGTAATGCTCAAAGTGCCAAAATAATGATTAAAAAAAAACTCACTGTATGAAATAGCTTTAAAATTATTTCAACAACGCTGACTTGTCGTACAAAGCGATAGTGAAAGAACAAGAGTTTGGGGCACAGAGTAGGAATGAGAGGCACCTCTGTAACATTGGTTTGCAGGTATGAACTGCAGCAAGAAGTGACATTCACTGCACTATCCCAGGACAGCTCGGATCACCAGGGGAGTTTACTTCTGTAGCATGTAGATGTGGACCACAGGGAGGAGCAGGTGTTCAGGTATCGTGTCTAAACCGAAGCTGGGCATGGGAACTTGACTCAGCAACCTCTACGGTCATCATGTTAGAGGCAAAGAGACGAAGTGAAGGTTGACAAAGGAGGTGAGGAAGGAAAATGACAGAGTGACCGTGCCAGAGGCCCCTGGACTAGAGTAAATCTCAGAGGCGCTACTTCGCTGTTAGCTTTAAAGCAGTTAGCAGCTTTCCTTAGCAACTAAAACTCAAGTTAAGACCCAAATACAAACTGTGATTTGACATTTAAGAGCTCAGTATTCTCTGTGTCTCTCTGAGATAAGACTGTTTCACTGGACCTGTCCCTACAGTTTCTTGGATGCAGAATATCAGTTCAGGTGTAGGAATTTTAGTTTGAAACCTCACTATATATTTTGAGCACATTGTAACAATGCCTTCAGTAAATCATGCTCTAATTGCACAAGGTGAAATATTGCCCCCCTGTTTTTGGGAGCATGTGGCCAATAATTACAAATTGCACCTTTTAACAACATGAAACAGAAATGGAGCAAAAGACAAAAAACAGCAGCTCAGAAACTACAGCAGCCCCCATGTTGCAGAGTGCAGGCAGTCTGCCAGCCCCTTTGAGCCGATCCCAAGCTACCTTGTCATCCCCATCCAGGGGTCTGTCTGGTGGAGGGGGCAGCAGGTTGCTACATCGCCGTCTCACATCTGAGAAGGTGTTGAGGTGGTTATACGGTATAACAGCAGCCTGGGCCTGCCTGGATGATTGCCACTACCGCACAGCAGCTCTCAGCATCTCCCAGCATCCCCTCTGCCGTAGCTGTCATACACAGCCACCTGGGGCTGCCATCTTGACTTGTTTTGACGAGGCTGGCTGAGTGGAAGGAGGAGCAGGGGCAGATGGTACTGTTAAACTGGCAGGGGTGACGTGGCTGGCATCGAGCCGGGCATTCCTGCGAGTCTCAGACAGCAGGAAGCCACCTTGACCCAGCCGGGGCTGCCAGATCTTAATTCCCATCGCCCCACTGGAGACAGAGGGCCTCGGGCCATGCAGATCCAGGCCCAGTGAAGACAGTTCAGACAGCCCGGCCTCCCAGCAGCCCCTAGGTCATTGGCGAATGCTCTGCCAAACATCCTATTAGGGATAATTTTGTGAGTCTAAGTTCAGTTTCAGCCATTAAATGAAACAACCTGATGACTAGGAGCATACCAATGTGATATTTTATCTTATGTTGAGAAACCTGAATCTAAAAACTGAGAAGTAATACATTTGAAAAGGAAAAAACAATGTGAGATGAAAAGTCGGGGAGTGAGGTCAGACTTTGTGATGCAAAAAATATTTTATGCAACAGTCTACTGATAATACTGTTCTCTCTGCAATTTCAAACACAGCCAATATCTTGAGTGAATAATGAAAACAGGCCAATGAGTACAAAAGAACATTCAATATCTACCAGATGTGTTCCCCTACGCTGGCCTTAAGCTTCATTTTTGCTCCCTTAAGTACAAATATGGATACGTCCCTTTCAGTTCATGTCACCATCACTGTCCAAATGCCTCCATGCATCCTCTGCAATACATCCACAAGAAGGAAGCTTAGTTCAGATTCAAAGCAAAGTTTTTGACAACAGAAAACATGGCAATCTTGGAGATGATAATACATCTCCACTTGAGGCATAAAAGGAGGTGGTATTGTAGATATAGATGATCTTTGGGGCATTTAGATACACTGCAATATGGGACATAGTATTTATTTCACATACCACCAACACGTAACACACCTAAGATTTTGGGTGGTACTGCACCATTTGAATGAATGAATGCAAAATAAGGACAGAGAGATCCATCCGTCTGTCTGTAACACTGAGTATAAATGATCCCTAGTAGTAAACTACTGCTACTATTCATCATGCTGTGTTGTTTTTTTTGTGTCCCTTTTTTTCTTGAGAAGCGTGTAACACATCAGAACCTTAATGGTGTCAAACTGAAAATGGTTCAAAAAAAGAGAGAAACACGACAAATTAATGTGCTGAGCATCTATAGGATTAGTGCAAACTGTACAGAAGCAAGTGGCCTCAAGCTGTGCAGGAGGAAGTGCGGAGCTGTTGTGTATTATCACACAGGAACACCAGTCAAACCAGAGGCCAGAGCAATCCTCCCCAGTCCGAGTTAGCCAGTAAGCCAACTGTGAAGCCAAAGAAAGGCTATGCCAATGTTTTACTCTCCACTGACATGACTTAATTAAAGTGCCATAGCCTTTCTTTAACATCTTCAGATTTAATTGGATCATTAGCAGAACAGATTTAATTACAGCCAGAGCCGAATGCTTTGCATTAAATCTGCACCTGGAAAACTTGGTTGAATATCAGAAGCTGAGGAAAATGGAACAGTTTGTCAAAGAGGGGCGGTGCAATGGACTGGTCTCCACTTCAGTCCATCAGTGAATTTGTTCATAGTTGCCAAACAAAAGATGCACAATAAAAACTACAACACTGCAAAATGCATGCACATAATCATCTTACCAACAACTGTAGATCGGTCAGTGAAAACCAAAAGACACAGACCTCCATCTTAATGGTTAAAAAATATATTCTGCTTGTTGCAGTTTAAAGACAGAATTCTGCCATTGATGCACAACCACCCAAACTCTGCAAGAATGATAATCAAATCAGCAGTCAAAAAGTAGTTTCCTCGTTAAATCTCCCTCTGTGCACTCTCATGCCCTGCTGACTGATGTATGTGCATGAGTGCATACACCAATAAGTAGTCTGAATGTAGGTTAGTGCAGTAATCTGTGACTAATGTCGTATGTTCACTTTTTTTCAGATACAATTCTGTGAATTATTTGTGTAGGTGTGTGAGCTGCTAGGTCCCCAAGACATCTACGAAACTGTGTTGAAAGAAAGGTTGGACTACTCATAACACCACCTGAGAACTTAACGTTGCATTATCCATCCATCCATTAAACCATTTTCTTCCATTTATCGGGGGTCAGGTCGTGGGGGCATAAGGCCAGGCAAGGTATCCCAGACATCCCCCCCAGGAACATTTTTGCAGCACTTCCTGGGGGAACCCAAGGTGCTCCAAGGACAGATGGGATATAGATTCTCTGCTGCATATTCTGGGTCTACATCAGGGCCTATTATCAGCTGCACATACATGGAAAACCTTCCTAATCAGATGCCCAAACCACCTCCACTGGCCACTTTTGACTCAAAGAAACACTCACTCTACCCTGAGCCCCTCCAGAGAACAGTGCAATGTGCACTCTAAAAGGTTTCAAATTAAATTGTATACGAAATACAGCTGTATTACCTCGATCCTCACTACTTAATAAAAGGTATAGTATTGTGGCATTAAAACCTATGTGCTTACAGAAAATGTTTCCAACATGATTCAAAGCCAGTAAAATCAGGTATTATATGGAGGTAATGATACGTGTCTTTTGTCGCCTGTGAATGGCGTCATATAACCTTTACCCCCTCTAGTTGCTTTGGGAATATTGATCCTGTGCTTTAAGTGGCACATGCCAGATGTTTGCTAGCCACCAAGCAATTGCTATGTTATTGGAGAGTTTGTTGACCCAGTGGAGAGTTGGGGCGCTTTTGGGGTTGAACACGGTGCTAGGGTTTGCACTGACTAAATTGGTACATTTCCTTGCTGAAGGTCCATGTCCCCCTCCAGGCTGCTACCACCATAGATAAAAGTAGTGAAAGGGTTTTAAAGGCTAACCCTGTTCTTTTTCCCTAACCTTAGCAAAGCCAAATAGTTGCCTAACATTAAGGAATTGTTTTTGGTACAGTGATTGTGATTCATGAAATAATGATCGTGACGCACTGACCTGACAGCCATCATATGTTAGCATGTGTTGCAGTCACATGTCTGCAATGTGTTGAAAATAGCGCTCATCAACTGCCACTTTTCGTAGTATAATGTATCAATCACGCTGCGAGGATTTTCAAAAGAAAACATACAAACCACTTCATAAGAATGGCTGAAAAAAAGATACACTCAACCAAAAACTAAAAGACAAAAACCAGCAAGTAAAGGAATTGCAATTAAAAAGCTCTGATGTGGACAATGATAATGACATAAGATTGTGAGTGCAGCACAGTACACTCGTGGTGACATTTATAAGAGAAGGCTCTACTGATTATCAAAGGGTTCAGTGAGTCTTAAGCCGTGATTGCTAACATCACTTCAGAGTCTTTTATACACTTGGAGAGAGGCAGGGAGTTAGCACCTCTGAAAATTATCACTTACTCGAGCTGTCTCATCTCACTGGTTCAGTAAAAATGGCTCAAATACAGTTTTTTTTCTGTGAAATGTACTCGCTGTTTTTAAGATCAATAGCCATCTAGATGGTAAACCCATTCAGTGTAGAGTCTCAATCCATACACACTTTGCTGTCTTTGAGGGCGCACTTCATTTCACTTTAAATTTTGTCATGATGATAACATAAAACTGCTACTTGGTTAAACAAACTGCAAAAGGACATTTTGGAATTATATTTCCCTGCTGTATTCTATAGTACAAATTAGAGCTAAATGATTTGAGGAAAATATCAAATTTCAATTTTTCTGATGAATAGTACCATTTACAATGTGATTACTTTGGTATGGATGACTTCACAGGGCTCTTTCTTAAAAGGGTGGGTCCATTAGTTGTTTTTTTTTCTGTAGCTTTGTAGCTCCTGTGTTCTTTGGGGTGAAATGACTTGAATTGAAATGAATTGAGTTGTTGCAGAAGGAGTCGGGTGGCTTTCAAGAGAGCGATATGTACTGCTGTGGACAGTGTCTGCTATATACGTATTATAGCCACGTAAAACAGGACCACTTAAAAAAGTACGTTTACAGTGTGTGTACACTTTATTAACAATAAGTTCACCCAATTACATTGCCATTAGGCATCTGTGACTTTCGGATGGGAAATAATACCGCATTCCCCTGATATTCTATGCTACGACTTCAAATCTTAGCACAGCTAGCGTTGCCTCAGCTAATGCTAGCGCTCACAGCTTACTGCAGTAACTACGTAACCGCTTTTTGCTAAGGCTGAGAGGGCGCTGGTTCGGAAAAAGTGAACTTCTGTGTTTTTCATAGAATATACGACATAGTACATTTGTCAGAGAACATAATCACTCTTGCCAATACAATTAACAGTTGCCATCCACTGCAACAGTTTGTTACTGTAAATGATCAAGGACATAATTAAAATGACCACTCTTGCATTTTGAAAATTACACTATCAATATTTATTTTTACACAACCTCACAGAAAGACGACTATGGCCAAAATTGTTTTAATATATTGCAATTGTTGTTCATGATTATATTTGAGAAGAAATTGATTTTTTTCCTGCACAAACTGTTATTAAAGCTGCAATCTATGATGCTGTGAAAGTGTTGAGATGGAAACGGACTGGAATAACTCCACTGCTCCAAACAGCCATCTTATCAGCCTCCCTGGATACACAGAAGGAAAAAATCTTATTTCCTTTTTCACATTATCAAAGGCAGTCCGCTCTATCTGTCTCTGTCACGGGGAAATCAGCCCACTGCCGCACTCTCACGACACCGCACAGCATCAGACTATGAGAGGCCAGAGGCTCCATCCAGAGGCCTGGCAGCAGAGCCACAGGGCCGGGGGAGAATCGGCTCGATCCTCTCCCCCCCTGCGGCACAGTAAATAGCAATCTGCTCAGCTGAAATCCTCATCCTCTTGTCCAAACACATCTGAGGGTTTCTCGCCAGTGTCGTTTGATTGACAGCGCCTGTGTCGAAGGGCTTGGCGCTGTGTACACCGAATGTCAGGCCTCAGCCAGACAACTGTCTGTCAGTTCACAGGTTGCGAAGTGAGTGGCGACTGATGTGGGTGGATGGAAGAGGGAGGACGTGAGCAGAGGGGGGGAGGGGGCGGAGCAAAGTGCTGCCTCAGGAATCAGAGAACCTCATCTGGCCTGTGGGATTTGGCTGCCTCAGAGAGGAGCCGCTGCTGCTGCTGCTGCTCCTCCAGCTTTTAGTCTCAGGCACTGACAGACACACAGTTAGTTAACACTGTGAGAGGGGAGCATGATGACACTGCATGTTCGACCCCTGCACACAACTTGAAAGCACTCCAGCACCTTGGCTAAGAGGACAGAGCGCCACAGAGTTGCTCCTGCACGCCGCCTAAAACCAATCCTTCACCGAGATGAAAGCGAGTATTTTTAGCTGCACTGTCAGCTCAGGTAAAGAAAATGTTGTCTCGCCTCGATCATTTTTGCCCCCCACCCCAACCCCCCCTGTTGGTTGTTCAACACTCAAGAGATCAAAAGCGACGTCAGGAAAGCGAAGGCAGCAAGGTGAGGATGCAGTGAACTGACGGTGGGAGGTTGAACTTCAGGCGGGTAGGAGAGAGCTCAGTGTTACAGACGCCATCGATCCAGTCACGCCGGTTGACATGGAGTCCCTTGATACTGAATGTCCTGTACTGCAGATTAACTGAAGCCATTATTCCTGTGGCTCACCACGACCCACAACCACCCACCGCCGTCTCAGGACCAGCACAGCCTTCATAAAGCATTAGGCTCTGCTCGACTGCTGTGATTATGGATGTAAAGATCGCTGGCGCAGCCTGGCTACTCTCCGTCTCTCTGAACGGGCCTTGAGGTGAAGGCCTCCTTTTCTCTTAGTAGTGCTTTCATGCCTAATTTCTTTTTCTCCTGCTCTTTCTCCCCATCATTATCTACTGTAGCCTATGTCTGAGGGTTTCTATTTCAGAATCTCTCTCTTTCTGTCCATCTTCTTTATCACCCAATTTCTCACTTTTTCACTCAGTTTCACAGCCAGTTTCTCCACCTGTGTCTGTTTCTAACCACCTTTCCTCTGTCTGTGATTTCCTCTCACTGACTCAGTCCTGTGATCCTGCGTCAAAGTCTGATTCCATGTCAAACAGCCATCTGTCAAACCAGGGACAGTGTTTTATGACTCATGCATTAATACACAATGTATAAAAATCATTATAGATTGATAATGTATTATTATACATTGTGATGCATGGCTATGAAAGGCCGGGGCATTTCGAAGCCATGCATCACTCTAATATCAATTTGTCAGGACGTTGACTGATTGAAGCAAGAAAAGTAATTAAGGTCCTGAAGAAACACTGAGTGACACACACACTGACACACACACTTGAATCTAACATACACTTTAAGTTGACTGAAGTGATTTTAGACTAGCAGGAGGCAGAAATACTCAAAAACAAAAATTTCTCACTTTTTCACTCAGTTTCACTGCCAGTTTCTCCACCTGTGTCTGTCTTCTAACCACCTTTCCTCTGTCTGTGATTTCCTCTCTCTGACTCAGTCCTGTGATCCTGCGTCAAAGTCTGATTTCAGTGTGAACAGCTCAACATAGTAAAATACAACAGAATTTGAAAGGGGGGAGGGTGTGAAGACAGAGGGGGAGATGGACAACAACAATAGCTCTAACCCTTTAATAGAGTCTGTGATTAATATGATAGTGGTTGTGGTGATGTGAGAGTATTGCATTGATTGTGAAGGATTTGAGTTTTAATATTTCTTTATCTTTTAAATAAATATTTTTCCGTCAATTTCCTCTCAATAAAAAGAACTGGCAAAAGAAAGCGAAATCCTGATAAACTTGGGAGCAGAGCACAACCCCAACACCTTAACAGTAAAATACTGGAATGCCTGTGAAACCAATGGTGACAATATATCAAAAGTCAAAGAAAACGGGAAGAAACCCGGCGCACCGAAGCCATGGCCATGTCTGACAAGCCTGTACAGCAGAGCCACTTGTCTGTTTGTGGTTTTCTGAAATGTACTCCCTCCGCATCAGTCTATCGGAGTTCTGCACCATCTCTTCTCGCCAGGAAGCTCATTCTATAGATAAATACAACCAGTACAGACCCAGAGCACAAACTGATGCATTCCGTTCACAACCGGCTAGTGTCCCAGTGGTCAAGCCGCGACAGATAGTCGGCCAGTGAGCAGCCGAGCGTTTCTCCCCACAGTCCACACAGCCGGCAGATAGCATGCTCCATGACACCACTATCAGGTGGTGGCAAGCCTCCGTGTTTGTGTTTACAGTGAGATTAGCCACACGCACATCCAAGCAGCCGAGCATAAGGGTGGAATGTAAATTTGAACTCAGTATAAATTTATGAATAAGCCGATTCAATTTGAACTGCTTATTTGCTCTTCCAAAACCTCCACGTCTGGGAAATAAGCCTTGCTATATGCCCCGTTTAACTGCTGCGTCTAATGCGTTCTTCTGCCGGGCTGTTTTTTTCTTCTTCTTTTTTCACGTAAAAGTCACTTTTTTTCTATATTGGAAAAATCCTTTCCCCATTTCAGCCCGCAATATCAAACACTAGTTCAGTTCATTGCAGCAACACAGCAGCTGGCACAGCAGCAACATGTTCGATGGTCCGTTTCCGACACTAAAGAGAGATTTCATGTGGTGCATTGTGGGTGGTGAGGTTTTTTAAAAATGGCGGGGGCGGTCTACTACAAAATCTAATGTTAGAGGGAGATCCTGAAGTACCCTTCACCTCCCATCTCCCACAATCACATGGCTTCAGTCCTGGCAGAGAAGAGAGCCCAGCCTGTGGGAGGAAATCAGGTCCACGCAACCTTTACCCGCAGAGCAACGCCAACTTTCAATTTACCACACTCGGAAAGCCGGCAAGCAACCACAAAGAGCACAGTGGGCAGGAGCCGTGTGTGTGTGTGAGTGTGTGTGTGTAAGTGTGAGTGTGATCTCAGATGATTTTATGTTGATTCAAGGGTGGATTCTGCAATGCAATGCAAGTATGTGCATCCGGTGTTTGATGTATAGCATGCACTCAGCGTAATAATGCATACATATCATTTGATGGAAATGACTCGCTGGAATAAACAATGTTGGTCTCTAAAGGGTACAGCCTGAGTGTAGGAGGGAGTCCTCCTCCAGAGCAGAGCTAAATTGAGAAAGGACAGGATGGGGAGAAATAAACAGCCGTTATGCATTTCTTAAAGAATCAAAAGTCATGTGGTGACTCCCACAGAAGCACAACATTTACGGTAGCCATCGTTGCAAAGTTCACATTTACAGGATTGCACAAACAGCTCAATACATATTTTAATGTGTTCTATATTGCTGGAATTTCATAAAAACTGAATACTTCAGAACACTGACGGAAATATTTTCCTCTTGGGAGAAGTAGATGTATTTAATGATGTTCTTCAGCTTTTTCTTTACCTCATTAATGAATCACATAGGTTTTGATCCAAGAAATCGTAATTACCTCCTTCAAAAACACATTCATGTGTGATATGTATCAAAAAATATCACTGCTTTTAACTGCTAAATGTAGACTACGGTTTGGCTTTGCTTTAAAGCTCTACAAATGTACCCCGAAAGGTGTTTCATCAAAAGAGCTTTGTTTGCACCTACAGTCATACACTGTAAATGAAAATAAACCCTCCAAGATACCCAGTGACAGACTAAAAAAGGCTCTGTAATAGCAGGCGCATTACTTGTTAATAAAGCTCCTGAAGCTCTCACATTTTTGACTGTTGCCAAAGATGTAATTTAATTTCTTCAGAAAGGATCTCAGCATGTGTGCTGTTTCTTAACAGCACCCTGCTTCATTACCAGCCGCGACAGCGTGTTGCTGGTATTGTTTTCACCTTGTGAGTCTGTGTGTGTGTCATCATAGCAAAATGTGGCTCTGTAGCAGGAACTACCACAGAAGCAGGTTTTGAGTACTTTGCGTAGGTTTTTGTCTGCCTGCAAAAAGATTTTATTAATGCTATAGTGACACAACCACAGATGTTTAGTTAAGACACATAAAAGCTTCAAAATTTACAAGTGGGGTATTAGCTGGTATTTTTTTATGATGTATAACAAAGCATGAAAATCTCTTCAGCTTGTGTAAACCACAGACCTTACTTCAGGCAGCTTACTCAAAACCCACTCAAAAAAACCATTGACTTTGAAACGAGGACACTAGAACTGCTAAAATGCTAACCCATTTCCCGGTTTTAGGACTCTATTGGCTACCACACATTACGCGCCTGCCCCAACATGGTGTTGCAGCTGATGTAATCTTATCGCAAAATGGTCCTTTTATTCCCACTGTTACATACACAGCTCCATATACACTGTGCAATTATGGGTGACATTTCCTTCCTGTGTAAAAAAGTGAAGCCAAAATATCCCTAATTTGGCTGCTGCCATCTTGTGCTGGTGATGTCTTTGGAGCCAGAGTCTGTGCAAAACACACAGCATCAAATAACTAATAAAATAACAATTTTGGAGAAAAATTGACACTTGAACAAAAATCAGAGCAACAGGAACTAACTAAAAAGACAAAAAAAAACATCTTTTTGGAAAAACCTATTTCACATGAGCATTGAGTTTTTAGTTTGGCTCAAGTCTTATCCGTTAAGATCAAAGGGGCTGGGCTTATGACCTATACTGCAGCCAGCCACCAGGGAGCAATCAGGAGGTTGGCTTCACTTTCAGGAAGCTGTCAGGCCATCCATCTATTTATGAAGTAGAGTCTATGTACTCATCCAGAGAGCTGCACAGTACAACTGAGCATTTTTAATGATACACTTGCGTAGGTTACAGGAAAATCTGTCTCATGTCTTCCTCAGAAATTTAAGCAGAAGTTGGCCATTCTCCAGAATGGTTAGAGTTCACTTCTCTAACTGTTGTGCTATTACCAAATCAACTTGTGACATGCAACAGTAAAGGTTGTCCGCATTTTTTAAAAATCGATTTCTTGCCTTTGAGACTAAGTAAAAGAAAATTTCATACACACTTAAAGACTGACCTGTCTACAGAGTCAGGGTAGCATCATGGCTACAGAACTTGTCTCAGAGAAAAAAGGTGTCAACTTCAGTCCCTTCAACAGCCAAAGAGTCAAGAGAGCTCTGACCTGCAGTGTTACACTGGAGCCTTCCTGTTTTTATCGGGGATGGAGTGTCAGCTAACTGCCTCAAATGTGAGTGTAAGGTGCTTGACACATACAGTATATCAGGGTTTAGCATTCATTTACACCTTTGAGCTCGCAGCTCTATTTTTATGTGCCTGTGGAAGCGAAACACTAGAGACTGCAGGTGTCATCTGGATAACCGTTTCCAAGTCAGCCACTGCCTGAAGTGAATAGGCTAGCTGAAGCCCTGAAGGAGTAACTCTTTCAGAGAGACATAAAGGACGAGGGAGGAAAAGAAGTCTATTTTAAAGGAATGCCGAAGAGGAAGCAGAGTTGAGGAGCCTCGACAAGGTAAACAGAGAATAATCAGACTTCTAATTAAAGGTTGTTGGCTTGCCGGCCAGCTGACCCGAGTATGAAAGTGACATTTAGAAATAAAAAAAATCTAAGAAAAAAAACACGTAGCTGGGAAGATTTAATTAGAGAGAGTCTCTCCACTTCCTTCTCCCTGTGGGGAGTGACCTTTCCGCCTCCCTGGTGACAACGTTCCCTCCAGATTTATTGGGCCTCTCCCTCTGCTGCACTGGAATAAAGGGAAGAGTTGCCTCACCATCCAGACGCTGACCTTTAATTTGACACAGGCGGGGACAAGCACGACGCCTGGCCGGCCAGCAGCATCAAATGGAAAACTGGACCCAGCGGTGGCAGAAATGACTTGAAAGCCCAAGACCTTGTAGTGGCGCCTTTGTTGATTGACTCCATTTCCACCAGTACTTTGAGTGCAGAATAAATGTGTGTGAGATGAATGTCATAGTAACAGAGCGAGAACACTGGCTACTCACACTGAGACACATGGAGGGATCAAAGGGAGCAGCAGAACGGGACTTTGTTGAAATAACGCTGACAGTTCTCAACCTGGCAAGCAGTCCGCCATTATCTTCAAGTGTAATCAGATGTCGTCTGATGATGTGACTATTGCTCCACTTAGGCTCTCAAAATCATTTTGACAAACCAGATTATGAAGAAACAAACATAAAGGCAACATGTAAGAGTGTATAGCAGTAGAACGGCTTGGTAGCGACCAGCCTACAAAAGAAAAACTGATGGTGAAAAACTTTCACTTTTCAGTCTTGGTGTAAAAGGTCTGAATGCAAAATGTTGTCAAGATTATACAAATATTAAGTTACTACTTTAACCTACATGAGTTTCTGATGGCCTGTGTGACAAAATCAATTCCTGATGAGTGATAATGAGTCAAACTAATTCCCTGATGTCTTTATTGCAGAACAAACCAGAGACAAAATCATCTCATAATTACAGTCTGAAAAAATCAAACTACAAATTTAAATAACTCTGAATAGACTTTATCTTAACTTATGTTTAGGCAACACGATTCACTGAAGTTCCACTTTTACAAGAGAAAAAGGTGGCAGGGAATCAAACGTACCCTGGACTTAGTGGTTTCTCAGCGAGGCTTTCTCAACAGAAAGCGGGAAATCACAGGTGGGGAAAACGCAGGCCATCTGGTAAACAGGGTCAGCGTATACAGAGCCAGTATTCCTTTAAGGTCCAAGCAACATGCAGGCCATGAGCCCGAGCAAAGTGAGTCAGGTGATGTTGAAGGTCAACGGTCAAGAACACATATAGTTATCACAGGAAAAAAGTGTTTGTAGATGCACGTCCTCACCCGGAGCAGCCAGTGAAACCACTGCATTTTAAACTGCTGGGGCACAGTCCTGCATCGTATGACCATTTTTCAACGGCATGCCTCCTCTGCCTGCCTGACCGTGCAGAGCAAGGTCACATCACCACTTCTCAGAAGCTTGTAACCGTGCGAGCGTGGGAGAGACCCAAACGGAGCGGGCCACAATGAGCAATAACCAATAATGATTTAATGATAATGAAGCTAACCCAGTACAGTCCAATCACAGAGCTGAGATAACACAATTAATTCCTGCAAAATAAATCTCCATAGCAGCAATGCACAAGATGACGTCTTTACGGTGACTCTGTGTGGCACCAGGTGTGTGTGTTTGCATTTGTGTGTGTGTTTGATCTCATCGCATATTCTGAAGGGGATTAAAGCTTCCATACAATTACTATTATCTAAAGACATTTCACAAGGGCTCTTGTCCTTTATATCTCCACCATCACATTCAGCAGGTGAGAGTAAAGCTCCTATTACCAATCAGAATCAGCACAGAGTTCATTCAACACATAGATTACAACAATTGATCTCAGGGTACTAAACATCTGCAGAAACACTACGTGACGACTGCAGGAGAGTTCTGGAGTGCACAGGTTGGAGAGCTATGGGGGAAAGATATTGTTTTCTGTTAGTGATTGATTCGACACAGTAGTGGTCCGGTCGCCTTTAATGTTTTATAATGTTTCAGAGAAAATACTTAAAGATTCAATGTATAGCAGTAAAAGTTTTGAAAGCATGTTTAGTGGCAAAAAAGAAGAAAAGAGATATAGGAAGAAACCAAACAAGAGGAAACATTGGGATGGTTTTCATGGCTGGAGGCAGCTCTTGGTGAAGAAAGATGAGGTTAAGTGCTGAACTTAAATTCAAGTAAAGGCCATCTTATGCTTTCTATTTATTAAAATGTGTCTTTAGCACAATAGATTTCAACACAAACTGCAAGAAAAACATTCAAAACGGTGTCGTTATTTGGTTTGATGTTGTTTTTTAATACTGACTGGAGCAGGTTAAAGCATAAACTACAGACCAAAGCCACACATTAGCATTATAAGACAGTAGAACTATTTTGCCTCCGAAGTTTGGACGAATTTTGCATATCTTGTCCTGCTGCTAGTTAGTAGTCTTTCTTTCTTTATTTCTTTAATAACTAAAGACTGTAAAGTTGATTTTAATTGACCCATTAGTGAATGATTATGTACTTAATTCAATTAATACAGTCGTTCTAATGGGAAAGCATCATATCCGTATATGTAAGGGAAAAACAGAAACCCTCCTTCTATTGTGTTTATTAGTGAAATAAGGTACTTTGTCAAAAAAAACATTGAAAAGGGCAATAAAATGACTGAAAATTATAATTGTAACATAAAAGTAATTGCCGTAGATGTGCCTGGTGTCTATATTAAAGAAAGTTTGTATATTTCATAGTTTGCTAAATCAAAAAGTCCCCTGAAATAGTGTAGTTTTACATTTTATTGTTTACTTAATGTCATGTTTTTCTGTGTAGTTTATGTTCTTGACTACAATTTGATATTAAAAAATCGGTTCAACACATTATAACCACTTGTCACTCCTGTTACAGGATGAGGCAAGTGAGGTGAGCATACATGTGGAAAGTTTGTTCTGCCTTCTTGAGGACACTGTAAGGTTTATCAGGGGGGACAGAGGGAAAGGCATTCCCCCTGCTAGTCTGGAGCCTGAGGCCAGGTGTAACACATTGCACCTTTAACTAATTTGTGTTCAGGGAACTGAACATTTAACCGAGTGTGAGATTATCCAAGTCATCAGTAATATTAATGCATTTGTTAAGACTAAAAGCAATCAGCTAATGTCTCTTTAATCATCCCAATTAGCAACTGATTTAGTAGCATGTTTTAGAAACTAACTGGAAGGTGATAAAACACAACTTCTACTTTTAAGGAAAAAATGACTAACAGCCACATCTTACACCCAATCAGTCACACTTAAATAGACAGTCATGCTCGTCTAAACAAGTCAAACCTGCACTAATAGTTCAACTGCACAACTAACACTGCCTGTAACAGCAAAGTCTTAATGAAGTCATTATTACATTAGAGGCATTACCATCTGTAATACAATTTTCTTTATTGGTTCTTTAATAAAGAAAACACGGCTACAAACTACAGCTCTATAAATATGCACATATCAGTACATGATATCCACTGCATCACTAACCATTAATATGGACTTCTCCTCCACCACTCTAACCCCTCCACCCACCCTGTTCCCATGATGCTGAAGGCTGCACATAACAAAGAGCTCTTACTGGAAGAAACATTGTATTTTATTTTGTTGCATTGTGTGAAATTAAGATGTGAATGTGCCAAGGGAACCATGCTTCCTTTTGTGTAGTAGCTGTATGTTCTTCTACGAGAGTGGGAATAAAACTGAGCAAAGTTTGGCGGCACAAAAACGTGGCAGTCCAGGGATCAGAGGGCGGACACGCATGAAATAAAATATAGAGTACGGCTGAGACAGCTTGACATCTCCACAGCAACTGATGTAACTTACTGGTGCTGAGTTCAATGATTTTGTGGAAAGACTCTGCAACATATCACTGATTGTCCCTTTAATGTCCCCTTATGGTACTTAAGAGTTGTTTCATCACTTTCTCCAGCCGCAACAACTGGTGCGATGGGACTTATGGCTGAGTCACTGGTGCCACCGAGACAAACACGGCAACATATTTACTTGATGAGTTGTCTATTTAAAGACAAAAATCCCACAGAAATATTTTAAAGAAGCTTGACGAGAAAAAAAGTTTTCATTTTAATATTAATAAATGGACTCATTTGCACGTAAGCGTTAAGTTAGCAGATATTTTCCTCACCGAATTAGACCATTTTGTGTGAAGAAGCTGCAACAGCAGAAACATCTAAACTGTAATATGTCTTTGCACTTTATGTAAGGAAGAACACCTGATGTGAATGAAAATGATAGACTTGGAGGGTATTCTTTCACTCGTACATACCCACTTGCAAACAAAATGCCTTTTGTCCTCAAGTGAGAATATACCCCTCATTTACTTTATACATACTCTATTTAAAACATCAGGAAAATAGTTTCCGGGCGTCATTTCCTGACAATTACACTGCATGGAGTCCAGTGATTTCCGGGCAAACTCGCTGTGACATCAACACCAACAATTAGTCTGGCACATAAGTCCACCATTAAACCACAATGTGCTATTTTTTTAAAACCAAGGCCGAGAGCAGCGCATGGTCATGCAAGGACAGAGAAAGCTGTTGAGTGTATGATGCTTTCACAACGAGATTTAAGTCACATGAACGTTCTCTGTCAGTGCTGTAAATCATCTAACGATGCCGGTGACAGTTACTATTACACACTTGATCAAACTTGTATCAAAATCTCCAATCTGGACCAGTGAAAAATTTAAAAAAGCAGGATGTGCAGTATTTGTTAAAGGAAACATATGTGTTTTATTGTGGTGCTGCAATATGCAAACAAATCATATTCTACACCTAAGACCAAAAATAGGTAAAATAATTTATTAGTTATTTCTTCCACATTGTACAGCTTAGCTGCCGATGCAGTTTGGTTGTCTGCTCTGTCTCTGTGTCAGCAGGATTAAGGAAAAAAGACTACTGGATCAATTTTCATTAAAATTTGGTGGAAGGTTGAAGCACAAGGCCAAGAAAGAACCAATTACATTTTGGAGCCAAATCACAGGGCAGATACAGGAAATATATTTTCTTAATTTTGTTTAAAAAAAAGTTTCATGTGGTGTCGGAAAAATAAGAAAAATGAATTCCTGGCTTGGAAAATTCACAAGAGTTTCCTTTTAGTGTTATTTAGGTATCGTGAACTCTTGTGTGTGTGTTCTGCTCAGGCGCAATGCAATTCATAGACATGTCTATAATCTCAGCACATGTGGAATTGTCTACAGGAGATTCAGTTTTTCTCCCCCAGAAGAGTTGTGACCTTGATGTTTTGCATAATACCCGTATGTTCTAATCTGGTCTGTTTAGCATAAACACATAAATGGTGATAATCTCTTATCTCTTATTTTCCAAAATTTCGAATTGTTCTATTATTTGTGGTCTATGGTGCATCTTTCGTACTTAGAACCCTTTAGAACCCTCTTTACTTTTGAGAACGTTTCATATACAGCATGGTGCAGACGTGGAGTTGAGCCTGTGTGATAATAAATGACTGTTTCCAGGGGGGCACAGAGACGGTTCCACACCAGAAATTGTACGATTCTTCCGTGTTTGACTCTAATAACTGTCTGCTTGTCGTGATTTTGATCTTGGAATCTCAGCTTGTAACACTAATTGTAAATCATTCACCAGAAATACATCTGCTCTGAGTAAATATAACAGTTTGTTGATTTTCTGTTTGCATCTTGCAAACACATTAATTCGGAGTGCTGCTCAAATATTTGTGTCATGAGTGTATGTTACACAGATTTAATGCTGGAGAGTTAATCACAGACTGGAGCTTTGTTTTGTCTTGCACAATGTATATTTACCATAATGTCATTCAGCTGATACCGGGTTGTCCTGGAAATGAGAGCTTCTGTGTCTTGCTCAAGGACACATCAGCAGGAGAAATAATTATTGAACATATTGGATTCTGCAGGAATTCAATTTCTGCTCCTCCTTTATGCACCAGCATCCTGCTGATCACAATAAAGCGTTCCCTCGGGATATGGTATACTGTAATTAGTTTTATTTTGGGCTCAAATAAAATAAAGCAGGCCCGCAGAGGTCACCTCATCATTATAGCACTGATGCTTTGACAAGAGCCGTTAGGAAAATAAACAAGGCTAGAAAAAAGGGTATTAAATATAGCTGGGTTCATTTTTAATGAACCAGGCAGATGTTTTAGAGAGAATACTCAGGCTTGTGGAGCTTGTAAGCTGTACTGTACTTTTGTTTGTTTGTTTGTTTGGACATCTGTTAGGCTGGCTGTCAGCGCTCTGGTGTGTTCGCACAGCATTCCAGTTTTTACATTTGTGTTTGAATATTTAATATGAATGCTTTACTTTGGTAGAAATACTGGGGCGTTACGTAGTTCACTCTTTTTTGTTTGTTTCAAGTAAAGTTTCAGTCCTGATTGCTTCATTCAAGCTAATATAAAGTTGGGAAATGTCCACATGTATGAGGAATTCATACGACCTGACGGTCCAGTGCCACGGCTCAGACGGCCCAATAGTAAAGAGAACTTCTCCCTGGACTGAAAGCCCATTTGTCTGAGGGCCCATTATCCCAAAATCTTTTCCTTTTTTTATGCTCTCCCCATATCTTGTTGCTAGTAGTGTATTCTGATTTTCAACCCAAACTATAGTCTTTCCCTCACCCTAACAAGGTGCATGTTGCGTGCTATGGCTGCGTGTCTACATATAACTACATATGCGGCTAGACAGTTTCTGACCACAGGCTGTGTGCATCTCTTTATAGATTGAGCGTTTTGATACTTTCTCCGTATTTAAATTGCACCAAGACCTGCTTTATAATGAAATAACACTTTTAAATCTCAAAGGGACCTTTGACTCTGAAGTAAGATTATAAACAGCATTATTTCCAGTCCCCACAAACGATGATTAAACCTGCTGATATTTGCTCTTTGGTCTGGAAGCTGTTTTATGTCATCATATGATTTGAGAGCATCACTCTCTCTACAACACCGCTTCACCACGACAACCCCGCTGTGCATAGCTACAGTTTCTATGATTGGACAATTGCTGTACAATTTTCACATAAAGGCACGGGACACATACAGCGCATATAATGTAAGACATGCTTCATGTGTAAGGAGAATGTGAACTGAGTGCGCGGGGCGGGTGTTGGTTTACAGTATCTAATTCAGCCTTCAATTCTCTCACAAAGGAGCAACCAGTTGAGCATGTGATGGCCGGGGCTTTAAGCAGACCTGCCTGACACAGACATCAATGAGGTCGGCCCTCTGAGGCTAAGCATAGGCATAATAATTAATCTTCTTTGACATCATCATCCTCGGTGTCACCTAGCAACAGTCCATCTGCATTAATGAGACCACAAAAGGAGCCTGTCATGGGCTGTCTGGGTGGGGCTCTCCATGCAAATGGCTCCATGTGGGAGAAGTGAAGATGTAGAGAAGTCACTTGATTTATCTTTTTCTATTTGTAGAACAGCATTCATCACATTTTTAGCCTGAATCTTAAGAGAATTTCATACGCGATCTTTAAAGGGGGGGNNNNCCCCCCCCATAAATTAACACTTGTGGAGGATTTATTTCTGGTTTTGCTCTAATTGTTTGCATTGAAATAATCACTTCACACTTTTATCATTACACTACAGGTGAGAACAAAGGCAGCTTCATCACCCATTCACCTAAGCTTTCTCATACTTGCACATTTAGATCTTTTTAAGTCCCCACCACTGCACAGCAATTATGTTTAGAGGGAGGGAACGAGGGAGGAAGAGTTGAGAAGGTTACAATCATTTATTTGTTTTCAGTCTTCTGTTAGTAAATCCATCTTCAGGTGAGACAATTAAAGAGAAGGGAGGATTTAATAAACTTTCATTAAATGTTGATGAGCTCGATTAGCTTTACCAATCACCTAACTAGATAAAGAGACAAGCCAACTTTACTTGAAAGAAGTGCACACACTCCCACTCCCAACAGACGGCTCGTAAAGCAGCGTACCTGCAGCTCAGTCGCCAGAATAAAATGTTGGGATTGTATGTTTCTTTAAACCAAAGACACGTTCAATATGGACATTTCTGAACCGCTGCTGCTCATTCTCATTCCCTACTAGTACTAGTGTTACCTGGGGACTCGTAGTAATCTGTAATAATTTTGGAGGTCATCTGTGGTGTGATGCTGGGCGGATGTCCATGGACATAATTTGTCCATTTTTAAGAAATCCCTTTGCAAATGACCTTATTACCATAATTTGCCAAACAGAGAGGTCAGGTGATGATATTGATCCAGTGAATGTTTTTAGTTTGTTTGTTTTAGCTTGGAAGGGTTGATGAAATGTGATTTTTTTTTTTGACTCTGGTCGGCTTTTGTAATCTGGTTTCCTCGTTAACTAGTGACATAGAAGATGGTGGGATGCAGGATTGCAGGAATGTCAGTAGTAATAGTCTGCATAATTGTGAATTTGGGTGCATTATATCAACCTAAAAATATAAGGTCATTGTATACCAGTGACACAGCGGTGGTTGGTTGGGCAGGTGTCACATCTGTGCTGAGCACAGAACACCAACGCAGCTCTTAAATGAAATGAAATTAAATCCTGTACAAATGAACCACACAAAACACAGTCATGGGGGGGTCATTTCTAAATCACATGAGGTCTCCTGGTAATACAAGTGGCTTTGGTTAAGGATAGGAGATAAAAAAAAAAATACTTCTGTATTTAACTACTGGATGCAGTTTAATGTAAATTTGAATTTGACATATTTTAAGATGGAAGTTAATTTAAATGTCAGCTTAAAAATAACAATGACTCTTGGTTCCACACGGGACAGGACGTCTCCTGTACAAGTCCAGTATCTGTTTGAATCATCCAACTACCCAACATCCTCCCTCCACAGAGTGTAAAGTTCTTTATACAACATCACCAGCACTAAAGGGTGCCAAAAAACATCTCATATTAACATATCTGTGGTTTGCAGAAATGCACAATGCCAATAGTTTTTTTTTTCCCGTGACTCGGCTGTGAAATGACTTTTGTACTTTAAGTTCTCAAATGTCAAATAATGAATTTAGTTTACTTGTATCCACATTATGAACTGCTGTTGCTATCTGTCCCTCCCACACACACACGCGTGCGCACACACACACACACACACACACGGTGCAAAGTGTACTGATTCAAGCCTAACAGCAGTCATCCGCAGAAGAAAAGAGAGACCAAACTGCCTCTCAGCTGACAACTGGAAATTGCAAATGGCAATGTGTTCAGGTAAAAGACTGTGACTGAGTTCCTCACCGTGTTTACTCCGGAAAATTGGGGAATAACAGGCTGTCATACGGTGACACATCAGCCTTTGTTAAAGAAATTACTTTGCTCTTCGCACAGCTCTCTGATGCTCGGCCTCCTGGACAAATTGTCCATTTGGTGAGTGCAGACTAAATGGAACTGCGTCTTTGGCATGTTGCTGTAGCGAAGCACAAAGAACCGGGGCAGATAGGAATCCAATTATCCAGGGCAAATAATAGATGTCTCATTTAAGATGTGCGGCTATTGCGACAGTAATGGCAGCGCCAATATTTTCCCCAAAGCCAGTCTCTATCAACTGCATCATCTTCTGTTGAACACTAACTCATCTATAGTCATACGCTACAAGCTGTCAAGCATTACAGATCATAACAAATCTTTTGAAAGCAAGGGAAACATGGCTGTCAAAGATAGAATATTTACTCACATGTAGCGTAGGTGTGGGTTCTGAGCGAACGCTCGAGCCTGGATCACCCTCAGGTTGCAATTCATGATAGTTCTGAAATGGAAAAAATGATAAAATACGGATGAAACCACCACTTTTTTTCTTCCCTGCGTGGGTACATGCACACAGTACCACAGTGTTATGATCATCATGCATCAAGGCCATTTTGTATTTTTCCCCACGTTCTTCCTCCTTATTATTCCTACATGTCATTGTTCTTGTGCCCGTCTGCTGCACGTCTTGATTGTTTTCCAACCATTTTGGTCGGCTTTTATGAAACTCCATCATTTCTGTCACTATTGTGTCCAAGCTCGTTTTATTTTTTATCTTCTCCCATTTGAAAATGGGTTTTTTTTGCATTTGAATAAAACTGCAAATAAACCACTTTTGCAAAATGGTGGTCTCATATGACATTTCAATACATCTTTTTTTTCTTTACATCTTTTAGCCGCTGCTGCAGCAGTCCACTGTAACAAGTCTGTTTCAATTATTTCAACTTCAATCTGCATGTGCACACCCTGCGGAGCTGGAGCTGAAATTGAAATTCACTTTGAACCACCATTTGATGAAAGATTTGTGAACTTGTGTGTCTTTACTGTAAAACGAGTGAAACCTCTGATTAGAGCAGCGTGCATTCACATTTCCACATTGTGTTAACTTGTAAGGAGTGAAATAACTGTGAAATTAAACTAATCCTCATTTTGCCGGGGACCCCGTGGAATCCTCTCGAGGAGTTTTGGTATTCCCAGCGACCCAGTTTGGGAGCCACTGTTCTGGGCTACAATGGTAATGACTTCTAATCTTGTAATCACAGATGTCTCTCTCCAAAAGAAGTCATCGACATCATCAGCCATCGCCTCATAACGCAGTGTGCTGATTATACCCAGCTGTTGGTGCCAATTACCTTCTCGAAGTCTGATCACGCCTCTGCGGTGTTGGACTGGGATGTCACGTTTCATCACCCAAAAGTTCCTAAAGTGGGGCTCCGGGACCTTCAAGGGTCTTTGAGAGGGTTTCTGGGGCTGTTGGAAACCTCCCCAGCATATTACTAACAATAACCTCATTCTTATTTCACTCCATAGAAATTAACACAACAATATACAAGGGTGGCTGTTGAGATGTGGTTATTATCCTTCCAGCAGCGATGACAATTATATTGAATGCAATCACGAGGCCACAGCAGAACATACGAGGAGAAGGAATGCACGACCTCTATGATCTTTGTGACATTTTGCTTTCAGAGCCACACAAAGAGCCGGTAAGAAGGCCAAAGCAAATAACTAAAAACATTTTTTTCTTGAAGGGTGCTTGAACTACCTTGAAAATAAGGGCCGGATAAAAATGAGATGAAAACAAGATAAAAACCTTTCCGAATAAGCAGTTGAACTGACTTCAATACAATTTTGAGGTACTTGTACTTTACTTGAGTATTTCCATTTATGTAACTTTATACTTTTACTCCACTACATTTTAGAGGCAAAAAAATTTATCAATTTTAAATGATTGCATATAAATTAAACCACAAAGTAGATTATTAAGTAGTTGTAACTAGCTTCTCCTTGACAACAATAAAATGTTGTTTACATGAATGCATCAATATTAATAGTAATAATATAATAATATATTAAAATATCTATAATAATCTGAGTGGGATCACGATTACTTTTACTTTAAGTAGATTTTGATGTTGATACTTTAGCACATTTTGAATGCAGGACTTTTACTTGTAGTGGAGTAACTTCACAGCGTGCTAGTACTTTTACTACAGTAAGGCAATACTTCATACATCACTGTATACAACCTAGAGTCCCAAAAAATTGGGATGTTGTGTAAAACGTAAATAAAGATACAAAAATAAAAGTTAATCACACAAAGGGTTACCAAATGATCAAATTGTCTTATTCAAACGTTGTTGTAGGGTTGTAACATTATTAACTGAACAGAGAAAATGACGGGGTCCATAACTGCCTTCAGAAAAAGTGACATGTCCCCTGTGTCCACCCGACCACCAGCACAAATTACACCCTTGAACTGATCCAGCTAACAAGTATTTCATGCGATTGATACGTCTTCTCCCTCTGTGCCACAGAGCTCCAGTGCTGTCGAACAGCTATTAAAGAGACACTGATGAGTCACATCGTTGCACTGGGTGACATGTTCCTTTATTACCATGAACCGCTACACTGTTTGTTTTAGTCTTTTCATTGAATTTGTAGACAAAAACTAAACCATCACTGACCTTACAGTCTGTTCTAAGGTTTAAAGAGCTCTAATATCCGTTTATTTTCATGAATTATTACATCCTTTTTCATTTAATTTGATTTGAACACGGTGATGTAATATATCCTGAGTGACTCTTTTTCCTCACTCAACCCTCCATATTGCAAACACATGGCAGCATCACACAAGGTAACAGCCTTCCCTGGGAAGGCCCGACTCCAGCCAGGGAGGAGCCGGCGTCCCCAGACAAGGCAGCGGGAGAGAGGTGGTGGTAATGAGAAAAATGCTAATTTTGTGGTGGAGATATTGCACTTGGCCTCCCTGATGAGGGATCAAGGGGATCAGGGGAAAGGCCAGCTCCGACTTTGGAGGGCAAAGCAGAATACGGTTCTCTGCAGAGATGGAGGGAAAAAACAGACGAGTATGTCGGTTGGCAGCGTCTGAGGGAGCAGCGGAATGTAAAGGATGTGGCCTCCTTATGCTGTAAGGTGGCAAAGCAGGAAAAGGAGCGTGGCATTGCTTTAAGAAGTGAGGAGATGAGACTAAAAAAAGGGAAAATCAACACTACAGCAGGGACCCCTAATTCAATTTTCCCTGCTGCTTTTTAGCATTATTTGATCAGTGGCTAAGCAAAGCGGAGGGGATGTTCCACCGGCGTGTGACTGTCGAGAATTAAAAGCCTGTTTAAACATCAGCTTGTGTTAGGATCAGAAACACGCCCTTCACTCCCTCTTCTCTCTACACACCCTGACTAACACCTTGTCATCTCCTCTGAGAATTAGCCGGGATGTCACATTCAGAGCAGTATCGGACATTAAATCCGGGGACGCCTCAGCTGCAGCCACTTGTACTCCGAGCTGAATTACTGTTCTCATCTCTGGGAGAGAACTATTGGCCTCTCTGCAGTGAGCAAGCAGGCAACCTGATGGAAAACAGGGATTAACAGCAGCACAGGTCCCACTGTCCTTTTTTCTACATCTGCAACACAGTGGGACTGAAGTACAGTGAAGTGTCCCGATCACGGGCCTCCCCTCCAGATAACAGCAACACTCACAGTCTCTGTAGTCCAGTGTAGAGCTCCATATCGACGTCTCTCAGAGTCTGCAATCCCGTCCAGTTCTCTATGTGTCTGTAAACAGAGAGAAAGAGAATAGTAAATGAGACGTTCCTGCTCATCCGAGGAGAGAGGAAAACAAATATGACGGGGAAACGTCAGTCCCCAGTTACAGAACAACTGGCTGTGTGTTGTCAATGTTTTTTTTGAATCTATATTCATTTAAATTGCAATTATTGGAACAGTTCTGACAGAGCGCTCTCTGCTGCCCTCTGATAGATTTAATTGCCAAGAGGCGGCTTCTGAAGCTTAATCTATGTGAGGGTGGGGGGAGAGAGAGAGGGGGACACACCAAATAAATACTGCAGATGACTTTACTTCTAATACAATCGCCAGACTCCTAGGGAAAACTCTTTCTATGTGGTGGGATAAAAGAAGCCAAGCTGGTGCCTTCAAATGAGCTTCAGGACAAAAAGCGTTTGTAAATGATTTGTTTGTTATGGCTTGGAAATGAAATAGGCAACACACATAGGGCACACCGGTTTCAATTAAGCCGCGGAAATGAGGAGATGTAGCAGCAGACATGGCAAAGGCTTCATTGCTTTGTTTTGGATAGAGGAAAATATCATTAAATGCTGAAGGGAACTTTATCCTAAATGTCAAAATCCAAATTAATACCATGAACACAACAATCAGTGATACACATACAGATGTTTTTATTACATGGCTGCCTGCCACAGCAAATAGAGGCACAAACACATCCCCCTCCATAGACACGCACACCAATCTCGCAGACTAAGCCTAACATTTGCATTGCACTCACATTTCATCGTTCAGTATGAGTTCTGCGATCAGATAGCAGTTTGTATTTTATGACAACAGCAGGAAAATAACATTCCTGCAATTGGTTTTGGCAAAGCTCGCTCCTGGAGCATATCTTTTGGCTCTCGTGCATCTGGTGTACAATGATGAGGCAGCTTCTGAGACATTCTGTTTATTTGAGCACTGCGCTCCGGGGTGCATCACCTGCTTTGGTGGAAATGAGGATACAGGTCTGCCAAATGTAACCAGCACCGGTGGATCCCTGCTGTGCAGGATTTTATTGTTGGCTACTGGGTTGCCTTTCTTTCTTTTTTTTCATGAAGTCTGGCAGGTGGGAGCAGTTAGCAGTAGTGATGCTGTTTCATGATGTTTTCCCAGTAAATGAGTCTTAAAGCTATGATTATATCCAAACTACCAGCATTTCAGGCCGTGATGGCAGCTGAGTCACAGCAAATGGAGCTTGGATTTGTCAAACGGTTTGGTGCACCTGAACTTAGACAAAATCTGATTTGTGCAGGTGAACCGTGACCGAGACGCTTCTCACAGTTTTTTATATTTGACTGCCGCCCATGTGATAATTTTCCTGCCTATTTTTGCTCTGATAACTGACCATGATATTCTCACCCTAATCTTAACTCTGCATGGTTAAACCTAGCCAACCCAAAACAATGAGGGCAGCACGCCCTAGCCAATCAGAGGCAGAGTAGGCTGGGTACGTTTTACCACTAGTCTGATCACTCTTTACTTTTGTAGTCATTTTATAGACAAAATATGCTTGTTTAACATTTCTAGTAAGTAACATTGCACTCATATTATAGATAGATAATCTGATCAATTATACAACAGTCACTGCTGTTATTGTGCATCCGTTTCTAGCCAGAATGCATCTACAAATTGGATGCTCGGATGCCTTACCTTTATGTTTTTGTTTTTGGATCGCATGCAGTACTTACCCAAGGTTTATAAAACTAGAACAAGCCAGCTGTGACACACAAACATAGAGGTGACCAATGTTTAAATGTGTGTTTGATTGTATGTGAATATTTGAGGCCATTATTGGGTGCTAATAAACACTGCTAGTACTGCCAGTCCATACGCCCACTAATACTGTTACATATTCACGAAAACAATCATACCAACAACCATAGCTCCCTGACGAATGTAAACAAAATGCATCTTTGCATGTGTAATTTCAAAGGGCTGCTTAAAATGTGTAGCGACTGTGCTGCTTCATGCTGACAGAGTAATGTCACAGACATGGAGATCCGTGCTGAACTGAAGGCAGCTGATCCTGAAGGCAGCGCTGAGTCATTTATGTGACCTGCAAGCACACATGACGGATTCCCCTCACAAGGCTCTGCTTACTCACAGGGCTGCTTCCCCAGCGGTGGGGGGAGAGGGCACGCCACACGCTAATAGACTCTCAAATGCTATAAGGTTAAAGTCTTTCCAAAACACTGGTAACACTGGAAAGGCTTAAGTTTCAAACTTTCAAAGTAAAAGTTCCAATACTTAGTGTTATATTTTTTTCTCAGGTGAATCAGTGGGCTAATCGTTTGAAGACTGTCCTTAAAAACTTAAAAAGTAGAGTCAAAGCAATTTAGTTAAAGTTACTCACGACTTGACTGAGTAACTGAATTACTCTTTAATAAAAGTAATTAGTTAACAGGGAAAGTAACTATTTGCGTTAGTGTTATGTGTTATGGATTTGAAGTAGTGCTTATATCTCCACCTTGAAATTGCCATCTTTTCATCGGATTCCTCAGGACTCGCCATTTCTGCTGTTAGGTGTTTGTGTGTGGCTCACATGTGCTAGCTTGTGTGTGTTGTTAACCCATCCGGTCTCCTCGCGCGCTGTGTGAGGAGCCAGGGGTGCGTTGGTATTACTTATCACTTATTCTATCAATGCATGATAACGCACCGCATTTAGCGTTCCGTAACAGTAACGGCGTTGTAACGACGGAAACAGGAACAGTTAGATTTCCCCGTTACCGGAAAAATAACGGCGTAACATAATATATTTTATATAACGGTGTTATTACAAACACTGATAACTGTACACCTTACAACTCAGAGGAAATTGAAATTAATTAATTCACACTCAATTTACAAAAAACAAAACAGAAAAGCAACAGGAGCTGATTTACTGGAAGAGTGTGCATTTCATTCAAACTGAACATTTTGGCAAAGAGCCTTCAGCTGGGAGGTTTGCTTTGACACAAAACACAATATGGCTGATTCTGTCAATTATCCAATGATGAGGACTGGACACACATTTGGCTAGCATCTAAAGGATGTTGCTCCTCTAATGCAGACATTTCAAAATAAAAGTACTCAACAAAATGTTGTCAAATAAACAGCAGAAGCTAAAATGCAAACCACAAAAGAGAAAGCCACAGAAGTAAGGACAGTAGACAGAAAAGGGGGTAAATAATACAAAATATCAAGGAACATACTTAATTTTCCCATTTCCTTTGTGTCACAGAGCCTCTTCCCCCGATTGCTGTATGTCAGTCTTGGGACTAAAGAGCAGTGTTAAGAATAAGAGAGTTTATAGTTTTTCAATAGAGGGGGGGGGCTGACAACTGAGTTGTTTGTCATCAATCATGTGAAATTGATGCAAGCCTCGATGCAGAACTTCAGCTGAAACTGCAGTAAGTACTCAGCGGTGGCACAGGCAGATTGTTAGACAAAGGGCCCCTGGGCACGGACAAGTTAAAGGCCCAAACCAACTCAAGGCACACACACTGTTTGCCATCCGTACTTATTTTTGGCCCGTGGTTGTTTGTCCCTTTCTGTAGTCATTTTGGGTCTCTTTGTAGTTGCTTTGTGTCTCTTTGCAGACGTTTTGCACCTCTTTTCAGGTGTTTTGGCCTCTTTGTTGTCTTGTAATTGTTTCTTTGTGCTCATTTTGCATCTCCTCATGGTTGCAAACAGCCCCTGACAGGCCTGTGGCTGGTAGGCCCCATCAGTAATCCATCCATGAACTGGGGCCTCAGACCTTCAGTATGAGTCTTATTTATGTGTTAGTACCTCAGGCATCTACAGCAGTAGGCAGGAGGTTAGAGAAAAGTAAACTAAACTATACTTATCAAGTTTTTGTCCAGACTCACAAAGGAAACAGCTGAGCATTTCCTATCATATAAAGAGAGCTAGTGTGTGCTGAACCTTAGCAGTGGTTTCTATTCACACTTGTTCAGGCGAACTTAATGCACTGTAACTGCTGACAGCTTTATACTGTTTTAGTCCTGTTGGGAATTTTTAAATAGGAATTTGACATCTACAGTGATTAAATACACAAGGCAATATGACTGGTTGCATCAATGGGACATAATTTCAACAATATTGCATACCCTCGTGAGGTACTGATGCAATATTGTGATATATTAAAAAAAAGTATAATTTATGTGCGCACCAAATGTTTTTATTTGCAGCGCCGCTTTACGCTCTGTGATAAAATTTACCACTATCCTCATTTTCATCAAGCTGCTGTCAACAAACAGCACAGAGGAAGCAGGGAACAACCTCCCTGCGGACCTGAGCATGTTGTCTGCTCAGAACCTCTGATTGTCCGCGGCACACTGAATATGCATGTGGATTAGACTGCTGTGAAAAGATGGATATGAATAACAAAGATGCTATGATTATACAGGGGCATTCAATCTCTGTCCTGTTATTCCCACATCCTCGGAGGATGCACAAATGAAACTGCACCAAAAAAATAAACATAATTCCGAAAGTAATGGAGATAGTAACATTTTACATTTCAGGCATTCAAGTAGATACTCTCATCCAAACTTCCAATGAGTGAGGCAGTACAATAATTTTAATTAGCTGCTTTGTCAGAATGAATATTGCACAGAAGAAAAGACATTTGAGCAATGTAGTGTTCTCTCTCATCTGTCTTTAATTATTTGTTCACGTATAGTATTTCATAACAGTTCTGTTTTATTAAAGGATCTTATAAATAAATTTGCCATGACAGGACTTGATTAATCACGTTAAGCACAAAGGAAATGAGAAGGATACCATCAGAACAAATTGTACAGGCAGATTTAGCAGCTTGCTCTCTAACGTACAAGCCTATGAAATACAGCCACCTTCCATCTGCTTTAGAAAATGGCCTCCAACAAAGTACAATCTGAACTGGGTGGCAGGGTGGTTCAGTGCTTGAGGAGAACACCCTGGAACCAAACAGTAACAGATTCGATCCCAGCAACAGCCATCTGTTCTGCTGAAGCGGCCCTGGGCAACGCACTGAACCCCCTACCTGCTCTCTTGTTCTGAGCCCCTGTGATTATGAGCACCAGAAAAAAACTGTTTTTCATGTCTTAATAGGTGTAAACAACAAATGACAGTACAGAGACGGAATTCAAAAGAAAAGACGAATATCAATTCAAGCATCATAGCTTTGGATTAAAAGCCAATGAGAAGCTCTTTGCTCTTCTTCAACAACTGCTATTGATGTAGGAAGTTTATTAGTGACCAAACTATTGAGCGAGCACAGAGCAGTAATGTGCTCTTCAGGATTTGAGGACATGGAGGGACGACAAGACAAATTATAGTGGAAGACTTGATATTCTTGAGCAAATAAGACATTTCTTGCCTGTTTGCTTTCTCTCACTTTAGATAATTCTGTGTTAACACCAACTGAGAGCAGAGCAGACTGCATTGTGACTGTCGAGGAAATAAAGTGCCACTTTTTTAGACCTCGCATTCTACGTCAAGCCAGGCTGTGATGTGCTCCATCAGTGTTTTTATTTGTCCAAAAGACTTAAACCGTGGAAGAGATCATACTCTAAAGCAAACACCACACAAGCCAAAGCACCAAGCAGTGGTGAAGTCAGGCCCGCTGCAAAAATGGCAATGTTCTGCAACTGGGAGGCGCGTTAATGAGCTCGGGCAGCAGAAGAAGCTATAAACTAGGTGAGATTCACGTTTAGCCTCATGAACAATTAGTGGTTTTTGTTTTTGTTGAAAGTCTCAAGGAATGGCACTGAGCGTTCTAGTTGGCTAAACAGACATATTAACAACCTTTAAAGTTTATATGGGGACATGTTTAGCAAACAGTTCTGGCAGACAGGGAGCAACATTAGCTGTCATTCGGCATCACGTTAATGACCAACTGATGAATGTTCAATATTTTCTCTCTTTCAACTCTCACCACCTCTTGAGGGAATTATCTCAATCCTCAGTAAATATTCCAATAAATTTGTCTGTCTATTATTATCTGGCAAAGTCGGTTTTTCAGACATTTTTGTTGAACAGCTACCTGGTGTGGCTAAAAATAAAGTTCATGAGTGCAGTGAGACAAAAACAGACAAAACAGTAAAGTTATGGACAGTAAAGCCAAAACATTGGGCTGATCGAGCTGAGGGTGATAATTCTCCATGTTCCCGTCTCTAAAGTTTTCCCCTTTTATGTTACCCATAACCATATAATTTAGTATTGATTTATTAACTGATCAATGCAGCTTCAAATCTGCTGAGTTCATATAGTAGATTTGTCATTTATGAGCTTCTGTATAGTAGACGACCTATTCCAGGCGAGCTTCACTCCAAATCACCTGCTCAGTTGCAAACAGAAGGAAAGCATCTAAAAAACAACACGGCTTCAGTCAGTCTTGAATAAAAATAGAAACAAGTGATTAGCGGGTGTCTGTCACATGTGAAGATGTGTGTTGTGTTGTTATAAACCTGATGTGATTTTGATGCTACACTATCCCTAAAACAATCCCTCAGCAGAAATAGGTGGTAATATAAGAACAAGATACACAGGGCTCCCAGTACTGCAACCACCAAATATCTGTTTCTTTGTAATCTCCTCTGATTCTGCCCATTGTTTCCAATACCGCTGTCTGTCTGTGATTTACGACTTTGTTGGGATGATCTACAACACTCGCACCACCGCCTTAATGGGAAAATGTTTAATAAAATAGAATGTCTCTGGTGTGTTTCTGGGATATTGATCTACATTCTGCCTCCCTCTCTGTTTTCATAGCAGCAGCCCAAACACTTAAGAGTGGGGATGCGGTGGTAAAGTAGCACTCCTCTAGATTAAAGCACACGCCTAGCATCAATCAGATAACCTGCTTTTATTTGTTGTTGTTGTTGTTGTTTTTGCTTGACTCATAGGCGTTTGCAAACTCAATTGTGAAGACGCATTAAAAGGACACAAAAGGAGTGGCATTTATAAAAAAAAATGAAATAAATAAAAAAACTGAGGAAATAAAGCTATTTCCCTTCAACAGTTTCTGCAACTGGTAGGATGGAACAAGTCATCCCCAAAACCAATCATAAGGGACATTTGGCATTCAAAGCTTGTAAATAGGAATCAAGTATTGCGATCTCTCCGGCTTCTCCCTGAGACAAACCCACGCCTGTTACCTCTATGCAAATGCAATCAAACGCTCAGGCAGACAGATGTACGGCCTTCTTCCTAATGTATGAGCCTATGAAGTTATATCCGCCTTCCATCTGTTGGCCAGAGAATGATTTGAAAAATGGCCTCCAACGGTATTAATATACAAAGCCAAATGGGGTGTACTTTTATTCACCTTTATTTCTCTACCGAGGCTTGTCGAAGCCCCGCCCTGCTTCCTGCTCACAGAGCTGCACACTCTGATGAACACGGAGCGCGGGGTGTGGACTGCGGTAGTTGTTGTGCATATAAAGGTTTGGGTGGAGATTTATAACTCACTTTCCTCTTTTATTCCATCCCTGTGTTGGTCACAAAACATCAAATGAGCATCCATGCTCATCGAGTCTCCCTTTGATAAATAAAGTTTAAAATTAAAAAATGATTCAGTGTTCATATTGGCAGATAGAAACATCATGGATACAAATGGGCACACTACTCTTCTCCACCGCACTTTTCCTGGAAAAAATATGAAAACTGAGCAAATTGTGACAATTTGTCTCAATTACATTAACAGCAGAGACTGTGAGCTGGAGAATATGATATCGATATTAAAGTGACAGCCAAAATTGACCAAATTACAGCTATATTAAAAATGATTCCCCTGCATAGAAACGATGGATTCAGCACTAAGGATGGAGCCCAATTTTTCCAGCAACTGCATCTGAAAATCCATGGGGACAGATAAATGGAGGGAGAGAGAGAGAGTACGGCTCAGTACAAAGCCAAACGGAAAAAAATAGCAGGAATGAAATTTCAATTGATTGCTTTAGTTATCAGAGGTTTCCCAGGGACTGATCCTCCAGGGGAGGGATGGCCCCAAATATGGACCGATCAGCCAAATAGTTGCTTCTACTAAGTGCTGGTCTCGGTGGACATGGCCATTATTTGGGCTACAACACTCTACAGCCATTTTTAAGAGCAATACAAAGACTACGTGGGTAGTTTCTGTATATAGTTAATGATGCCTACATTCACAGTCTCCACTGCCTTCACAATCCTTAACTGTTCACCTGTCAATAACAAATATATAAAAAATAAGGAAAAGCATGATAGTCTCCCAGTTTTTGACCAATTATTTCCTTTAAGAAGGCTCTGCATATTCCAGACTCTGTATCCTCAGAAACTCAGGTGATTGAACTATGATTTTGATCTGTAACTGCAGATAAAGTCAAAGTGCAGCTCTATACCAAGTGAAAATAACTTTTAGCCACTTTACCATTCAGTTCACTTCCTGCATGAGCTGTGCTGCACTGAAGCCATGCCAAAGCCATCAGCTCAGAGTGTTTTAACGCTGCTAATATTCCCAGCCAGGATGCCGTCCCACTGCTGCCCCCAGACTGTTCTGTGTCACTGGTTTGCCGATCCAGCCCTGGGTGGAAACTACCTAAGCCTCTGAGTGTCACTGTTCGCTACAGGCTCAGCCAATCCGCAGCAGAGATTTGGCAGGGCTAAACGTCGTGGGAGCATTGGTCCGTGCTCTGAAAGGTATCAACACTTCGCACATGACTAAGCTCAAGCCTTTCTGCCCAAAATGAAAATGACTATAATTAGTGTGCCATTTTGCCAAGTGTCATCAGGCTATGATCCTCTCCGGATTCAGCTCCATTCTGGAGTTACTCAGCAGTAGCTCAGAAGGCGACGGATCTGCACATCAACGGATGTCACTTTCAACACTGTACACCTCCATCTGTGCGGGATAATAAGCCGAGTACGTCAACACTGTCACCCCACAGTTATCATTACACCATTAAATGCTCTAAATCTTAAATACAGGCCAAAAACAGTGCAGTAGCAGCTTGTAAGTGTCTCACTCAAATTGGAAAATGTATACTGTTACATCGAGAGGAGTTAGTCCTCTCAGTTGCCATGGCAATCCAATAATTAACTTTCGGGCCACTTGGGGGCAGCAGAGCCAGCTGGGCTGAAATGTATCCGCATCTTTGATCAATAAGTGAATACTTTTGCAGGTGTGTTTCTTCTATATTCGTTCTGCATGAGGCAAGTGTCTCAGGTAGTTCACATGTCTGTAATTACTTTCGGACAGTCGGCAACTTATTTGACATGCAGTTAACACAACAGTCATAGTTAGTGGAAACTTAACTGCTGACATTTGCTCCTGATGGAAGAAGGAAAAAACAGCTGTAGTGTTGGGTGAAAATTCTCACTGTTTTTTGTTGCAGGCAACCCTTTATATGTAGAAAAATATTGAGCAACTTGGAAGTGTTGTGATTGGAATTGATTGGTAAACTGGAACATTTGAGACAAACTTAAATGGAAAAAAAATATACGGAATCATTTTAGCGACTGTCTGTTACCAATGCGAACAAGGAGAATCCCAGATGAAACAAGTCTACGGCGCGGCTCTTTTTTTGTTTACATCTGCTAGACAGAAAAGGGAAACTTGAAAGAGCAAAACCATTAATAAATGAACAAAACACTGAAAGAGAGGGGAAAATGTAAAATTTAAGCTGAGATAGGAAATTATTTTAAACACAGGGAAAATCACAATGATCTTAATCACGGGCAGGTTTTATAAGGTTCAAGGTTACTGAAACAGAAACTAGATGATGATGAAGAGCGGATCCCCTCCATTCACTGCCACAATAAAACCTCCCAATGATTCACAAGGCTTTCTGCTGCTGTCAGCAGTTATACCTCAACTCTTCTTAGAGCTCCACTGTCCTGCTGAGCATGATAATGTTTAATCAAATAAGTGATCGTATAGCGCTGGATCTCTGCCAGGAATGCCATACTGCATGCAAATGTGTGGGACCTTAAGCACAGAGATATGCAGTATACTTAATATACATCCCATCTGGAGACATGCATAATTATAGGAGTGATATACATTGGATCACATTCAAACTTAGCATTCTCTGCACACACTATGCAATACAATACAAGAGTCAGACTATGAAAATAGAGTATATATGGCTATATTTCTGATTATACTATGAAATGCATTGTGTAATAGTAGCACATGGCAGAAGAGGACAAGATAGGAGGTTAGGATGAGGATATAGACGTGAATAGGATATGATTTATTAACAGATGGGACATGATCAGACAGATATAGTAGAATAAGCTACAGGATAAGGTAAAGGGAAGAATACTGTATTGCATAGGATATGATATAGAATAGGATATATAATAAAAGATATAACAGAGGATAGAATTGGATAGCATAGATTTAGATAGAATGGGTTATAGATTAGAAAGGGCAGGTTAGGACATAGAGGAGGATATATATTGGAAAAGATGGATGAAAAGGCTCAGCATAGGATAGGAAAAGAAATGGATATTTATGATATGGAATTAAAAACATACAGGAAAGGATATAGGATACAATAAGGTAGGGGTGTATAGAATATATCCAATAAATTCAAACATTTTAAGTGCAAAATAGCAGACCATCATATCGTCTCATTAAGCTATTCCTTGTGCATTTTATTTATTTCTTCAGTGAAAGCAGGCCGTGTTTCAAGTGCAGGAGAATCGCTCTCACTCTCCCTCTCAAACACACACACACATCCAAACACACTATCAATAATTGTCCTTAGTTCACATCAATTCAAAATGGAGGAAAGTCCCAGAGGGGGTCTATGCAGTGGCTCAGAGGAGCAGATGTAGAACAAACTACTGTCTCTGCAAAATATGCAACAAATGTTTGCTGCTTAAGGTGCCACAGATGTGTTTCATCACATAAAGCAAAGGAAGGTGGAAATATTTGGCATCATTAGGAAAACTTCCAGCACACATAGAGCAACCTCTGTAGGAGTACTCGTATATTATTTTAATCATCCAGATGCATTTCCACGAGACTGTTTTTTCAATTCTCTATTAGAAAACAGGAGCCTCTTTGCAAACTTGTGGAGCTGTGAAGCCGTCAGAGACGACAGACTTGAGGATTTGAGGCTCTGGCTGGCTACACAGACATTAGCGGCTGTGGCTAATTCAAGGCTAAACTATTAGAGAGAGAGACTTTATTTTCATCCATCTATATATGGATCTGTGCTGTGCAGTACATAGACGAACCAAACTGCATGAAAGGTAGTTCAGATTATTGTCCAGGAAGCAGACACTTGCTGTGAAAATGTGAGCTGCTGGTTTTTATACTGGAATTAATACAAAACAAGTAAAGCGAAATGCATAAATATTAAATAATAAACTAAGTAAAATAAAAAAAAACCTGTCTTTAAAGCCCTATAAGAAATCGTATATGAGGTGTGTTCCCTTTAAATTCAGATGCATTTACTAGAGAGAATCACACTGATAATTTGCATTGAATAGTCGAATCAGGCAACCATCAGCCCTTCAATATGATACAATGCAGAACAAAAGAGAACATGTAATTGGACAGATGAGGACAGGAAGGAACAGGATCTAAATCTAACTAAGAGAGAGACATGTTGTTAGTCATGGGATCTGCTACTGTGACATGATCCTCAACAATTTAAACAGCCTCCTGCTGATTTCCATTGTGTCCTCGACAACTACCTCCTCTTTATGATTCACCAACTTATCCACACTCCATCGTCTTGTTAACAAGACACCCCGTCCTACATCCGACCACCTTCCTGATGAAGTGTCTTTGAAAAACAATCCGCCTGGTTATCTTATCTTTGATGTCAAAACCGTTCATTACCAGAGAGGACAAGAAAGGAGATGCTGAATATCTCACACTGCAAGGTGAAGAGAAAGAAAGGTTTGAAGCTGAGAGAGACATATTGTGCAGTGAGCTGCATTTAAGGGGCTTTTATTACAGATTATGATGCCATCTGTTGTGAATGGTGGTCATACTGTACATGACAGGCAGCATATTTGATACTGGATGCGTGCACCTCCTGCTGCAGATCCTGTTCGTCCTGGCCAACGCTGAATAAAGACACCTCACCGAAGGCCAGTGGTCTACAGTGGGATAAGGCAAGTCCTGGCAGAGACCACGGAGCTCGGCTTACAGCAGGAGGAGCGGATTAAATGTTCCGCGCACGTCCTTCATGGAGCTAGTCTCCTCCAATTTCAGGATATGATAAATCTGCAGCTGAGGGGCATCTCTCCTGGAGAATTCAATTAGGTAAGAAAAGAGAAGAGGATCACAGTGATATTAGAGAGCTGATCGGAGAGCTCCTCAGCCCTCCCAGTAATGAACCGCTCCGTTCCTCCACCGTGACTAGATTGATTTGACTAGCCGAGCTCAGAGTTCATCCTCCTTTTAAAGTCACTCTCCAAAGGCTGGGTGTCATTGTGGAGAGGAGAAGTTTGAAATTTAGAATTGGATTGAAATATGAGTGACGGTTTGGATTGAGGGCCGGGGAGTGAAGAGCCTCTACGCTGCAGACACCTGCCAACACGTCCAGATAACCTTTGCAGAACTTTGTGATCTTTTCAAACCTGGCAAGACTTGACGGATCCTTCAGACTGATCGATATTTCTGCTGCTGTGTAATTACTTCACATCTCGATTATCAGTTAAATGTACTCTGAATGGCCTTCCCCTGATTTCTCTCTGTGGGAATGGAATTTATTCATGAATACTGGACCGTGGCGATGGCTTTTACAGTAAACAAACGTTCGGCAAAAGTAATACTATTTGCATCTTGTACCTAAAACTCTCAGAGTTTTAAGTATACCACAGTACAGTGGTGTATACTGTACACATTCTGCTCATGTCCACCTTCTCTATCTGAAGCTGAGATCAGTTCGCAGTCCTGAAAGTGAGTCTCAAGGATGTACCTAATCGTGCGGGTATAAATAGGATAATTAGCTTTAATAGCATCTGATAAGAATCTCTATTATGAGATTACGTGACAAAGGCGCTACAATTATGACAATTATGAAAGAGAGAGAAATTACCTGGGTTAAATGTTTCTATGATATTCATCTTCATTCACTTTAATGTGGACATAGATCGCTGCACCACACAGCATTTTAGCTATAAGATGCCACCATTGAAGCATTGGAGCCACTGCCACTCTTCTCTCTACAAAGTGCCATTTTTATATAAGTTCTGGACATTTAGGGACTTAAAAAGCTATGAACAGCCTCTCACCTTCCTTATCCGGGCAGTGCCATCAGCGGGGGGAAAAAAATGTAATTACTGGGGTTAGCTTGAGATACACTCTACTGCACTCCATCGCAGCATTCTGGTCCGAAAGAAGTCTTTCTATATCTTCCAGTTTATAGCGAAAACTGACATTTAAAGATCTTTTGACTTCTCTGTTCATTTTTCATTTCTGTATCTGGCAGTGCTTTATCATCCATTTTGTTTTATCACCCTTTGCTGTCTAGATGCTCCGACCTTTGACCTCTTTAAATCTGGTTGTTATGTCTGTCATCTGGGAGATAATGCATGTTTTATTGTTGCTTTTTTATATAAACCCACTCAGCATAAAGCAGCTACATGCCTGGTACGTAAACGTGACTTTATTGCCAAGTATAAAATGAGACATCTCAGTGAATTTATGATGAATTGTCTTGTGTCTTCTATCAGATGTTTATGTTCAGTGTCTACATTTGCAAAGTTTTCCTTATATCCCTGAGGAGTATAATTGATTCATTAGAATTTCGTAATTATTTCCCCCCCTCTTGCTGTTAAAGAGAAAACTGAGCACAAAAATTAATTGGACTACCTTCTGCATGCCCTACAGGGTGCTGCTAAGTCAGACAACATTAGCACATACTTGTAGCAACAACACTGGTATGGAATCTAGCAGTAAACTCAAAGCTGTCATTACATGTAAATTTCAGCATTTGGATGACACTCTCAGCCTGAAATTTACAAGGTTCACTGAAGAAAAGTGGTTTATTTCCTAGAACACATCTCAGATACAATAGTAATGATTTTGCTGGCAGTTTATACATTCATCCCTGCTTTACTTGGTGCAGGAGCACAACCCAACATCCACTGATTATACACTGGCACACTGATGATTATAGTACTGATTGGCTGCAAGGCGTTGCAATAATTAGGTAAAATGATCAAAAGTGGTTAAATCTGAATATTCATATGGATTTCAGGAGCACCAACGACACATTTTACATCTACTGCAGGTGCAGACTGGACACCCGGTTTAACAGATGCGAGCTGTTTGACCTGTAGGGCAGCTCCCAGTCAGACACAGTGATACAGTTTGAACAGATGCAGGAAATATGGGAAAATACGCAAGAAATGTGTGATTCTGCATCACAGTGATACTCTACTGCATCCACCTATGAGTACTGTGGGGAGCGCTGCAATGCTTTATCTCATTTAGAGGATATGGGAGTAACAGAATATAAGTAAGAGGATTACATTTTTACAATACAAAATATGAGTAAGGTATGTATTTAATTACAAACTAGCTTATGAATTGGTGGGATTCTGATTGCAGTTCCTGTCTTTAAAATAGATTAATTGAATGCTTTACTTTATTTCCTGCACCAGGGAGGTTATGTTATTGGTTTTTCAGCAAGATGACAGAAAAGTGTTCATGGATAAATAGAAGGGTGTCGCATGAGACAAGGAAAACCCCACTGCACTTTGGAGCAGAATTACAGGTTAGATATACAATCTTTTTTACTTTCATGACATTGTGAGATGAGGCATTGCCTCAGTAGAGGTCTGCACTCTCTGAATACCTTTCTAGTTTCTAGTTATTTCTTTGCTCTAAAATGTAAAGAAGGCACACGTTTCACATAATCATCGCATTTAAGATGAAATTGAAAAAACATTCAAAATAAATAAATGACAGACATGGAACTTGGGATCCAAAGAGTTCAGTTCCTTGTCCTTGTGTGTGCGCTTGATGACTATAACTACTATCCAGGTCAAGCTTATAGTGTATACGTGTCCTTTACTGGTATCTGAATGAACAGTCAGATCCTCAAGTCGGCTCTTTTTTTGCTCATATTCATGCCAACATGTGGGCTGCATTTTGTATCATGATGTGAACTATCTGAGGATTTTCTTTTTTCAAATGCATCAAAGTCGGTTGTGTGTTTTTTTCATATGATGGATAAAAAAAATAGCACACAAAAATTAGATGTTTCATCCATTTTCTTCCTGTTAAAGCAATCTTTAGTCATCTTGGAGCAATGTGCTTCGAACCCAACAATTGCCTCCTTGTGTTATCATTTTGGTTGAAGAGCATATTAAGGTGAATAAAAGCGGACGGAGCTGAAGAGGATGTTATTCTGGTAAGGGGAAAAAAAGTCTGAAGAGGTGATTTTAGAGTACTAAATCTTTTTAAGCATCCTTTCAATTTGTATGCAGCAAAAAGGTCAAAGAATAACAGAAATGCAACAACAAACAAACATGTTTAGGAATGCTTCAACCGCACAATGACATGATCCAAAAACAATATATGCATATGTATTAATTTGAAGGCCATAAAAAATGCAGTAATTAAATGATACACAGTGATGACATACCCTCAGAACTACAGGAGCAACAAGAGTTGTTTGCTTGTGAATACCAGAAATAAGGCTTGAGGGAAATCAAAGCAAAAGGTTAAGCTGAATCATGTGTGTGACACTTCTCCACCTGAGTCCTCGTGCTAATTAGAGCTCCAGATAAATTTGCATTCCCATGTTGAAGGCCTTTGACAGGAGGAATTTACACATGAGGCAAAGGAACGAGGCTCACAGCTGGAATCAGATTCAGCCGCGGTGATATTTAGCCAGGTGTCAAAATAACAGAATGCTATTTTTGCAAGAACACAGACACTGGTTAACAGGGTTGACAGGGAGTGAAGGTGTCCTGTTTTGGAGAGTAATACACACCCAGGTGTTGAAAGACTGCAAAAATACAGCACTATCATGTTCTAAAAAACAATGGATCAAAGACTTTTTCTGTTCAAAGGTTTTATGTATTTTAAATTTCACCTCAAAGAGAAATTATTAAGATTAGACCTGCATCCAGATTTTATTTTCTGGGCTAAATACAGGTAAGAGTTTTAAGGGTTTCCAGTAGACAGCATTTATGTGTAATTTACTATTTATATAATATTATAAGTGAATTAAGATGATATTAAATCGATCAGTAGGCAAGAAACACTTTACCTTCAACCAGCAGGATGTTACCACTGTTCACCACTATGGAAATTTATGTAATATGTTTTTTTTTTAAATAAATTATTATCCAGGTTTTCATCCCAAGTTTGTATGTATATCCATTATAAATAATGAACTGAAATTTGTGGGCCAATTGTGCCTATTAGTTGTCAGGCAGCACCCTCTAGTGGCCATCGTAATTATGACAGGAGCGAAGGAGGAAGTGAGTGAATGTTGTCAATATAAATACTGATACTACAATCTTTTTAGAGTGCGTCAATGGGGAGATCATCCATCATCATTATAAATTAACTTGTTAATAAACTTCTGTATGTGATTACACGCCAGTCTATTCTTGTAGTTGTGTTCAGTACTTATGAAGTTGTTGTTTTTTTTTTTTTCTAACTCTTTTTTTCTAACTCTAACTGTTCTGTTTCCCCAAACTTAAACACTTAGATTTGGTGCCTAAACCTAACCAAGTAGTTCTGTGTCACAACAGTAATCACACACTTTAAACAATGATTGTCAGGTGTGACAGTTTGACGGTGTTATGTTATGTTATGTCACAAATTCTTAAGTACTTTGTTTCCAAAATCACTGCAATGATCAAACAAAAAAAAAAGTATGAGTAAAGTAATAGTATGAAGTTTTGGGGAAACATGCATATTTGATTTCTTACCCAGTAAGTTGAAGATTGATTGATCAATTGAGCTAGGTCAGTTTGATTGTGGATTAAACTAGCATGCTGCTTTGTGAGATTGACTGTAGTAAGACTGGTAGCGTTTTCCCCATTTCAGAGCTCCGTGCTAAGAAGCTAACCAGCAGCTGCTGGTGGCAGCTAAAACTCTGATGGCTATTCCCTCGTTTCTGTGGACCAAGGCTGAAAATATACATTCTAAAAGTTTTTTTTTTTTACTTAATTCACATTGAAAATGCTTTCACTTGTAAAAACACTGGAAACTCACTGATTAGACAGTGAGTTCAGATGTTGGGGAAGCCAATGGTAACAGATCCCTCGAAACTGTTTTAACAATCCTCCATCTCAGGTTAGTGTGCTGGTGCATTCCCAATAATAATCCAAAAGGTGGACTAGCAAATAGATACAGTTGACTCTGCCAGTGTTTGACAGAAGAATCCTTTCATTACAACACAATACACAAGAAATGAAAAGCTTTACGGCTCTATCTCTCCAGGCAAATCAATAAACAACTTTCTACAATTTACCGAAACGCAAAGAGAAAGGGAAGTCTTAGAAGGTTCTTGTTAAATTTTTCACAAATTTGTCTACTTGTGTTCTGACTAAGATGTGGAATGCAATAACATCTAGTCTTCACATACTAAAGTTCATACGTAAATCTACAGTGTCAACCAATTACTTCCAGAAGGAAAGATGGAACTGGGAAGAGATATAGCTCAAGGTTGTTGAATATTTGATTGTTTGCTATTTTTCTCTCTGCCTGCATTTTAGTAACTGCTTCTCTCAGGCTCTCTCTCTGGCTCTCTGTGTGTCTTACATACACACTTAGTATTTTATCAAAATGACGGTCCGTGAGTGACTCCTAATCCGCCCAGCCAGACAGGGCAAGCTGAGGACACATCTCATCAGTCTACCTCAGGACGTAAAGCCTTGGCAGTTGGCTGTCACCTCTCAGTGCATGTTTTACAAGTACTACTGAGCATATCACGGGTGATAAGCTTATACACACACACATGTATGGGTTACTGAATGACTGAGCTGCCCAAGGGGACAAGCTGCCCCTGGTCCAGAACCTTTGTCTGTTAACACTTCTTGTTTGAAAATCAATCAAATGCCCACAAAGAGATGCAAAACAACCACAACGATACAAGAAGGCTACAAAGGGACAAAAAGCAACTACTAAGAGACAGAAAAAGACTACAAAGAGACAGAAAACAACTACTAAGAGACAGAAAATGACTACAAAGAGACAGAAAATTACTACAAAGGGAAGCAAAACAATACAAGAGATGAAAAAACTACAATAAGACTCAACATTACTGCAAAAAACAAATACACGTATGGAGAGCACGACTGCAAAAAGGCATAAAACAACCACAAAGAGACATATAATGACGATATACGACACAGGACTCATTTTGTGTGTCTATCCATCTCACATTGTCTCATAATCTATCCAGGCACATACAGCCAAGTATCAGCCTGTGTTATAAGTGGAATAATTATTTTTGAAAAATAACTTTAAAGCTCTAAAGCATTGCACTTCAACAGCACTGAAATCACTGAACATTGAATTGCTGACACTCCTGCCGTCTCCTCTCTAAAATAACCAGAGGGGAACAACTTGATCTTTCCAGTAACAATAAACACATTAGTGATGCTTGACAGGTGATGGCTTCCTCTGGAAATAAGAAGCCTCAACAGTTCACAGTGTCAAATGTAGACAGCTGCCGCCCCAAGTCACTTCGCCTGACTGACGTGCCAGCCACTTTCTCCATCAAAGTCTTGTCAAGGAAGAGAAGCCACGAATTCTACATGAAGGCTAATTTAGCTAAAACATCACATTAGTTTGTCTACCAAAGGTCCCACTCCTGCCAGTAAAATATGCACTCATGGTTGATGTTGTTGTTGTTTAGCCCCGTTGACTCTGTTGACATTGACTCACATAATGTGGGGACCTCATGCGATTAATAAATTATAAACCAACGTCTGTGTTTCAGGAAGTGCCTGAAATATGGGATGATGAAATTTGCTGAAATCTCCTGTGTCCCGATTCTGGCTGTGTAAGGTCAACATTTGTCAAAAAGTTTGTCTGTTTCTGTGGTTTCTTAAATTGTGCACAGAAGGTTTTTCAAAGTCATCTTTTAGTATTCTGTAATCTATTAAATATTTCAAAGAAATACAAAAGAAAGCAAATGAATGCCAAAGAACACATTATGATTGTTCAGTTTGCAGCCCATTTGGGACTTTTGCAGGGCTTTTTACTTTATAATGTATGTAACATAATCAGAATTAATGCAAATGTCCTACGCCTCCTAATATTAATCTTGCAAAAGAGAAGCTAATTTAGACTGACAATTCCGACAAACACCCTTATGTTAAAGCCTCTGCTTTTACAGCCCCCTTCATCCCTTAAAAACATCTGAGTCACAGCAGCAGCTACAACAATGTGTCCATTCAGCTTCATTAACAATGCAATGCTCACTCTCCCGTTCACTTTATATTTTTGGTATGCAACTGAATAACAGGGATTCCCAGATTACAAACCCAAACATTAAATACAGCGAGGAACGAATTGCAAATTTGCAGAGCTACAGTACAAACCCCATCCATTATTATTACCACATAAAGGGGCCAGCTCAGAACCTGGGTCAACCCAAAGAGCTTGAATCAGAGTGATTTCTGTTTTGCTTGAAGCTTTTGGAGAGGGGAAGCTGGATGTAGAGCAGAGAATGCCTCATTTGCACGGAAGAAAAAATTCCACTGCAACAATGATGGGGTCAGTTGGATGTTCCCAGAGTCTCCGGCTCCATAAGCTCATAAAGGGAACCTGAAAAATATGTTCCCCATTTCTGTATTGATTAATATCACATGGCTTAGTGTTCTGACTCTAGAGGCATAAATAACAAACAGAATGACTTTTTCAAAACTTAACATGCAACCTAATTTAAAAAGAACTGCATCTAACCAATTACTCTACATATTTTTCCATTGTTTGTTTTATAGCATCAGTTTGACAGGAAATACACTTATTATATTTGCTTTCCTGGTAAGAGTAAAATTAAGAAATGGATAACATTCAAACATCTGTATTGTAACCAGAACACGTTTTTAATTATTGGCCCGAGAAACATGCTGAGAAAAATATTTTTTTGCTTTAGTTTTTACCGGTTTTAATCATCTGCTTTGTTTTGAAGAGAAGGGGACCTCTGCGGGTAATTCAGCTCCCAGTAAAAACCTCCTAAACACTGAGGGAATTCTACCTATAGGAAACTTACTGCAATAACGGCATTGCTCCATAAAAAATGTTATATCTCCCGTGTGGACTATTGCTTGACTCCTCGGATTCTTCCTGGAGACTCCATTCCCCTGGTTTCCAGACTTTATGCTTAGCTACACTGACCTATAGCATCAAACAATGCATTTAGCAGACAAATACAAGAGTGGTATCGATATTCTGATTAAACTCTCAGTGAGAAAGCCAGTAAGGCTTTTCATTTATCCGTGGCTGTAGGCTGTAAACCTGTCTAGGCTGGTATTTAATGTATGATGGATAAACTTCATATGGCCTGTGTGCAATGGGGTGTGTCTGGAAGGTGCCACGGTTTTAAAAAGTTTGGGAACCAGAGGACTTTGCGTCCACACTGCAGGAATGGAATATGAGAAATAAAGGCTATGGGTTTTTTAACTTCAAGGGGAGAGCATATTAGAGGAGGCAGATATCAGCAGGAAGAGGGGGTGATGTCAGGTTCTTCATAAAAAGATGAGTTCTTTAGCCTATGAAGGAAGATGGAGAGTGACTGTGATATTCTGACTGGAGTAGCAAGGTCATTGCACCAACAGGGAGCCAGTAAAAGGAGAGTTGAGTCCCAGTGGACCATTTACTTTTAATGTGTTCTCATCTGCCTCCACACAAAGCTCTGTCGGGGTCTTAAAAAACCCTCCTGGTGCTCTCGTCTACTGCCACCGAGAGTCCTCGGCTCGCTGAGAATGATCAGTGAGTATAGCTGAATGGCTTGCCAGGTCCATAATGTTTTGATGTAGTGCAATACGCACCAATAGTCTACAGAACAGAGCAAATACAGATATCAGAGCATCTGAGGTAATCAATAAATAGAGGCTGCTCAGGGCCAATACATATATATCTTTCTGCTCTCCTGGAAATATAAAGGTGCATTCATGCTGCGGTGCTTTATCCCGTCCTCGCCACTGATGATGAGCGCGGTCAAAGCTAAACAGACAGGATTGTGGAGCTATTAATTCATTTTGTGTTTACCGTCAAAACATCGGTGCCTCGCTCAGATCTCACTCATTTGTCCGGATGGAAGGGCAGCTGTGGGTAATGTGCCAAAAACCACAAAGCAACTACTTTTCAGGTTTTGAAAAATATGAGTTTTTCTAGTTCAGAGCTTACAAAAATGTCAGGGCCTTACAAATGATAAAATGAATAACAAAAATAATAAGAATAGTCTGGTGCAAAGCTGGGATAAGCTTCATCCCTCAAGTGATCCTGAACAGAAGCCATCTGAGGTCACACTGCGACATGTGGAAGCCGGATTTTGATGCAGGCAATTACAGGAGTGCAGGTGCCCACAGATGAGTTTATGTTGGATTTAGTTTGAAAATAATTTTCTTTTTCAAGAAAAGAGAAGAGCCGTTGAACAGCATCCATCAACATGCACAGTGTGTAGGAGAACATGGCTGAAGCTCAGTGAGGACTGAGGGAGCTGCATTATTCACGCAGCTCTGCCAGTCATCGCTGACACGGAGGACAGTGGGGTGACTCCTCCTACTTGATAATACATGATGATTGATGTTTTTTGCAACAAAAAACATCCCGCATGAATAATAAGCAGGAGCTTTAATAGTTGCCCGGGGAGAGGAAGGAGAAAGGTGGGGTTTTTTGTGTCAGTGATGTCTGGTGGGAGTCAGCGCACGGTGATGGACACCGTGGAGGTCAGACACACATCCGCACCTGGGAAGAAGTTATCTTGGGAGGAAATTAATGGTGTGTGTGAGAGAGATGGGCCGACAGAAAGGAGAGAGAAAGAGATCAAGAGACGGTAAAAACAGTTTCCAAGCCACCAACTATCACACATTATGAAGAAGGAGGAAGCAGGAGAAGGATTTAGCTATAATGCTGCTTTCAGAGGAGCTTCACTGAGCCTTCAGATATCATGTTGAAATATGATTAAACGTAATAAACCTTCAGTAAAGCTCACGCAACCTGATTAGACGTAAAAGTGTTCATCATTAGATATCTAACAGCAGCAGGTGCTAAATAATTGTTCCATACTAGTAAGCAATCACAGCACATTATAATAGTAAAATAAACACAGCAAATGACGGAGCATGTAAACAGATGTTAATTCATGGCTACGGCACAAGAGGAATTCCATGATATTTCATGCCACTATGGAACAAATTGCAATTTAAATAGGTAAGATGCATGATTTTTTCTGCTCCCTTCAATCTCCCAAATTTGACATGATAAACTGTTGCCCACAGTAGCGGCACTGACTCATAATCTGCTGTATAAAAGCAGAAGCTCAACTAAATGTCAACAGAAAGCCCCTGGAATGCCGCTGCAAGGCTTTAAAGGGTTTTTCTAATCCTGGCTGAAACAGCAGAGCCTTCAGTATTTTTTTTTTCACCCCGCGATCCTCAATGCATCTTTTGATTGTTAAAGAGTGGGGTGGGGGCTTCATTAGTATGCATCTTTTAAGGCGGCGAAGGCTGCCTGCAGATGCGGGAGTTGAGGTGGTGGGGGCGTGGGAGAAGCTGGGTCAGTCACATGGCCGGCACTTCTCACAGCATCCCTGCATGCAGAGGATCTGAACGAAACCGCCGCTCTCTCCTCCTAATTCTCAGATGGCAGCCGTGACCTACTTTCCACAAAGACAGGCTCATGCAAACTTGATGATATGCTTATAACAGAGGAGCCCGTCGTGCACTGCCTGGGGTGAGCCTCGCACTGCGGAGGCGGCAGGGGGTCCGTACGGTAAGGGACCAACTGGCAGGACGCGTGTTAGCAACTCGGTACTGGGTGGTTAAACGACATCCGTTGTGATGACACCGAAGCCGCATGGGAGAGGAGACACAAGGAGGGCTTTAAAGGTTGTCACGATCACCTTAACCCCATAAGAGAAGCTCTTCATTTCAAAGTCATTTTTATTGTCAAAGACAAGCCAATAACTAATGCATGAGTCTGAATAGTTCGCTCATGAAACTACAATGGCAGACATCAAAAATGTCCTCCTCGCTGCATCCACCCTGCATTAACAAGTACTGCAGCTACTGTAGACATTTCTGAAATACTGTAGTGGTTAGTGGCTGAGTAAGCACACCATCTCATCATGTATTCTGTTACTTCTCACCAAAATATTTGAAACTTCTAAAGGCATTAAATTAGGGCTGCATATCCAACTTCAATTTATTTTCTATTTTATCTTTTTGTATGGATAAAACATGTCCATAGCAGAGGAAAATCAGAGTCGGCATCAAATGCCTGGCCAGAACTTGTTTACTTACTCTCAAAATGTTACCAGCCTAGATCTATCCTGTCGAGCCACAGTTCTTGTATGTCCAGTATTTATGTGACCTTTAAAGGGGACATATCACAAAATGTTACATTTTCAGTGCTGGTGCGCCTCAATCTGAGTATCTGGAGTGCTTACCAACTCACAAACTACACACAAAAAAACTGTTTCTGTGGGTTTTCTACATCAGAAAACACAAAATTCCACAAGCCATTCAGATTTGGCTCCATCCCATTCCTATGTAACATGCAGGCTCATTACAATACACTGTCCCCCTTTAAAGAGTTAATCAGAGCAGACTAGGCTCCATAGGCAGGGGATAAAGAGAGGTGGTGAATAAAGGTATATTCAGGAATACAATACAGGTAAAATATGTTTTTTTTAAAAACATTACAGGATGTAAACATGTTATAACAAAAAGTCCCCAAAACACACATAAACCTCAAAATTAACATTATAGGTTCCAATCAACATTTGAGAACATCCAAGAAGAAAAGACGTTGCTAGGCCCTTTTTGAAGGTTATTTAATTGATTATAGGCTATTAAAATTAGTCATGATTAAATTATTTTTGTAAATTGATGTAGCAAACACCATTAAATCTAGCACTGCCTCTTAGTTAATCATTGTTTGCAACTTCTACAGATTAAACTGTAAGGCTAGAGCTCAAACCTCACTGCGGCTTTGAAACAAATGAAGCGTGTGTATTAAAATCAATACATTTGTTTATTTAAGTAAACTTTGTATAAGTATGCTGTCTTGAGATACATACTGTTTTGTATCAGCAGCACTAAAGAAGCCAATGGCTCCCAAGCCCTGTTCAAAAATCATTGTATTAACTAGTTTCCAAAACTGCACTGAAACATAACTTGGCGTAACTTTTATTTGTGCTTAGATACAAAGCAGATATCCAGGACTGATTTCAGACAGACGTAAAGCTCTGCTCCTCATGAGCAGTGAACAGAGGGTAAGTGAGGTTTAGCTATAATTTATTTGTGCTTTCAAATGATACCAACACACCGAAAGCTGCAGATCACACAAAGAAGCCCCAGCAGGCTTGTAAAAACATCTCACCCCTAAAGAGCAAGAAAATAAAAAAAAATAAACTCAATAAAATAGAAACGACAGACAAAAAAAAAAATCAAGGTGACAAAGGAAAATAAATCAAGACGACAAACAGATACAGGTGAGCTGGGCATCAGAAAGGCAGACATCAAAACTTCACACAGCAGAGAAGAGAACAAAGGCAAAGAAACGGATAAAGAACAGGAGGGAGGAGGTGGGAAATAAACACATATAGTCGCAGTGAGGCGGGGAAGGTAGGAGGGTGTCAGTCAGAATCAAAGTGTGTGAGTGTTTGTGGATGGAGAGGGCACTCTGCTCTACATCCATTTGACATCCCAGATTAGGGGGCAGAACAAAACCCTTTGACTGGGTTCCAGCTGACTGGGCCTGGAAACCATGGACGCTGTCAGTTATTCTCCCAAAAGATATTTATCAAAATTATACAGTCTAGCAGAGTGTTATTACCAATTAAAGCAGATTACGATATAAAACGTCCAAAACAGTTTTTGATTTTCCGATAAGTATCTCATCATTTATCTCCATTAAGGCTTTCAAAACCCAGCGCCTTTATCGACCGACCGACTTCAACACTGATTTGATGAATGTTTCTTTAAACCGGGTCCCAGTTACCTGAGAATAACATACAGGTGTTAAAGGGGACGACCACAGGTTTTACATGTCAACCAGTTTACTAATCAGCCTGTGAAAGTTGAGACAGAGTTGGAACAGTTGTATGAGGTCTTATATTACCCTAATGATGCCATCCAGATTTGTAACAGGAAGCCACGACTAAATCCAAACGTCCAGACTTCACTGCACAGTGCCGAGGACGGTCCAAGACCAGAAGACATTCAGTCCACAAAGGCTGACACAAGCTGACTTTCTGTAGACTTCCAGAGTCCACTTGGGGTGCATTCCTTACCAGACTTCACTGCTTTAATTACCCATAATTCAATGAGTCTGTAGTTTTCTGATTGCCAACTAATAAACAAGACAAACTTATGCTGCATTCCAGACAACTCAAATTTCCAATGTTGTCACGATCAACCATGTTTCAGTTTATGTTTGGCATGGTGCGCCTTAATCAGAAAAGTTGGACATTCTGACTGGAAACTTTCCAATTTCTAGTTTTAAATGTCTTAAAAAATTAATTAAATCATTTTCAACATTTTACCACACCGTGATACTAAATTATGTAGTAGTTTAGCCTATAGAGGTAATCAAACTGCGTTTTATTATTGCAGCCCGCCCGCTGCCAGATGTATAAGCAATGAAAAATGGCTGAAAAACAACAAAAGAAGGCTTTCCAATGGAAGAAACATCCAGTTCGTTTATTCCTAGTTCTTATTTACAAATATTTCCATATTTGAATGTGTGTAGCGTGTCTATAACTGGCTTTTTATAGCCTTGCAGTTTTGTGCCATCGCCGTCTTGACGTGATGACAGTGAACACATCACACTACGTCTGAAGCCTGCGAGGGTGGACATTTGGATTCAGCCCCCATGTTACAAACTGGAGGAGTGGGGTTTGTGAGACATGGGCATTCATGGCAGATGTAAAGAAAAACAACATGGAGATGCATTATGGGAAATGTACGTTCCAGTATTTACTGGAAATGGAACACTAAACTGCAGGAGTGACCCATTAAATACATGATCCAAATGTTGGAGAGACCGTTTTCAGTGCGTAGTCAACTGGTGCTCCAGCACTTCAGCAAAGACTCAGTTTAACAGCTAAATACTCAACTTCCAACTTCAATATCAGTGAAATTCTATATATGTTAACTTATCAATGCCCATTCAGAAGCCTTACACAAGAACTATATAGCAGATGTTTGGAGCTGCTATTGGCCACAGTCACACACTTACGTGGGCTGCTCAGGAGTTTTAAAAGGAGGAGAAAATGCTGAATTTATGTAATGCAGAGATGCTCAGCGTCTGAACCGGGGGACACTTGCAGCCCACACAAGTCACCTATAAGCGGACCTTGGAAACATTCCTGTATTAAAACAGGTTTCTTTGGCAGCACCAGCTAGCTGGCAGGTTTCATAAATGTGTATTTGAAGGTGTCCACAGATCGATAGTTTCAAGCAGAGCTGAGCTGTTTTAAAATTTGAAAAAGAACAGAGAGAGGAAAAACTTCTCAAACAACTTTTTAAGGAAGCAGAGTAACGGGCACGGAGCCAGAGTTTGGGGGTAATTGTTGAAAGTGATGGCTGGTGAAATATGCAGCCAGTCGAGCAGTGGATGGATGAATGTGACAGCTTTGATTTTCTTTCCCTCTTTTTCACAACATATCCTGTCCTGTTAGATCACACCCTATCCCATGATCCTTTTCTGTGGCATATTACATCCAAAATTGCATTTTCCCCTTCCCTTTTTTGCAGGAGACTACTCTGTTATTCTTTAAAGACTGTCTTTGATCAATGTTACTGAAATAAAACTTGAACCCATTTCATTTTCATTCTGAAGTGTGACTTCCAGCATTTGAAAGTGACACCTTCAGTAAGTAAAAGATTGATCATGGTAAATATAACATTATGAGGCATTTGGAAGCATAGCTTGAATCCTCGGAAATGACAAGACACACATTTTTATTGACTGGATGATCAAGATTTTAAAGATATCAAACGATAAACTTCAAGCCGCATTTGGCAAAGTAGATAAACGTTGAACCATTTCAGAGTGTGGAAGTCTCAGTTTGTTTGCAGATAAACAGATGGCAATTTTACAAGTACACATAAATCTCTTTGATTGAAGAAAGAGTTGGCATTAAAGAAGCCAAACTATGACGCTTTTGGATGAGCATTCTCATTTCAAAGGCAAATAGAGGACTTCTGATTTGAAGAGGGCAGTGTTTTCTAATGATTGTTAGAGTTAAATCAAATATACATAATATGGGGTACACACTTGAGTGACATCAGCAGACATATGAGGGTACACTGTTTGGACGTTGGATGGATGAAATGTACACTTTCTAATTCATTCCTTTTCTAATAGGCTCCCAAATCTCAACACGTCCTCAAGGCTGGATGTTAGAAACTAGTTTGCAAGCTGTGTTAAAATTTAAAGATTTTGGGATGCAATTAGTATTACTGCCTTCACTGTGTTTTCAGCTCAGATTGTTTGCCAGCAGGATGCAAAATACTACAGGCCAAATTTTCATGAAATTTTGAAGATGGGCCTAGAACACGTTCAATTTTAGAGCAGATCCCAATCACCCGCTATTTTTCACTTTTGTTAACTTTGGAAGTATTAGTGGTGTTGGGATTATTGCAAAAATGTGTTCCAACTTGAAAATGTACATGACTGCCCACTCAATTTGGGAAAGTTGTCAAAACATTTGGTACACATTTCATGGCTCACCTGATACATTTCCGTTGCAGTGAAGACTGTTATTAAAACGCTATTAAAGCTTTTAAACGACCTGAATATAATATAACTAATCTTTTTTTTGTGTGTTCGTGTTGTTCCCTCACTACCACGTCAAAGTCAGAAAAAACAACTTCCCAACTCGGGGAATAGGTCCATCTGTAGAGCATGTGAGAGCCCCACCGACCTTGGCAGAAGTCTGCTCTCTCCTAATGCCACCCTACTAACTAAATCATGAATTGTTTCTTTAAAGTCCCTCTCCACTCAAATCTGTGTTTTTATTATTCACTGTGATGCTGGAGCTACACTGCATAATAATATATACATGCAGAGTTTGACCTGTGTTGGAAGGAGAAAATTCTCTGTGCTCATTTTAAATCTCAAATTAAGGCGTGCCGTGCACTGACGGGTTTTGTGACAGGGCGTCTTTGCAGGCCATTGGGGTCTTGTTGTGTCTAGTAGTTAAATTTAATTATATATTTGCATATTCATATATAAACTGACACTAATTATTATTCAAAGCACAGTGTTTTTATATGTGTTAAGACATGTCTGGAGGGGGGAGGGTCTTTAAATCTAATTTACAAACCACAAATCTTTATAAGATTATGAAAGGCATTACACCATCGTGAATATCCTGCAGTGCTGTGATGTCGCTATAAAAGTAGTGAAAGCTTACTGGGAATTGTGGGATATTAAAAATATGCTTAACTTCATTTTTTGCCAGATGTGGAGATAAGTGGAACACAAAATGTTATACTTTGACTTTTCACACTTTATATGAAAATCTGCATATTCTACGGACACTTATCTGTAAAACTCACATTGTACTTAAGTGTTGGTCAAAAATGAGGGCTCAGTATCCTGAAAGATTTATATAATGCGCACTAGATAAAAATAATTCCATCTTTCCATTTTTTCATGTTCATTCCGACTGGAATACAGACAAAGTCCCTGTAGGATAATTATGGGGATATTACATTATGGGGCCATTTTACTGTTATATCACCATAGAAAAGCACAGCTTTAGTGTAGATTGACTACAAGTACTATTACACTATCAAAGATGTACCTTTTTAACTCACACAAATGGATGTGATTGCCCAGCACTTTGAGGAGTGAATGGGTGGATGTTGGTGAACAGACATCGGATGATACGAATTGAATAGAAGGATGTACTTAAGAGCCGAGGAGACGACGTTCGAGACATTTAGCAGTTATGCCACAGTAATGACTTGTACAGATTGGCCTGATACTTTAGCCTCTCCTTACAGACCTCGCTCTCAAAAGGTACAAAAAAGGGGAGAAAAACAAAATGAGGCCAAACGTCATCACCAGAGGTGGAAACGCTGATTGGATTCTGCAAAGAGCCTCGCACCTGCAGTCAGAGCGGCACTTACACAAACCTGTCGAACGCTTCAGCTGCTCTCAGAAAACCGCTTTTTCTTCAAGCATCACAGCAAGGCCTTATCTTTATCCACTTCAAACAGTGATGCCTCTTGTGATGAATCTCTAATGTGAGAGAACTGGAAAACTATTATCTGGACTGGCAGTTTTTCTTTGGCTGGCCGATCATCCCACAGTTCCTGCTCGGAGCCCTCTCTCCAGTTTTCCATCTTCATAAATTGTCCCCATCTCTACCTGTTCCCCTTGTGATGAGTGGAACAGACCTCTCGTTAGCTAAACTCATGCATCTGACACCTTACAACGAGAGAGAGGGCCGAGGACAATTTGTACTGCATGTGGCCTCCATCACCGACTGCTCTGTATCACTATGGTTACTATTATTATTTTTAAAGAGCCTGTTCTCTGGCGACATAATAAATTAGCATGTTTATAAATGAGTTCATTTACATTTTTCAATGAGCACGATATATATTTTAAGACAGGCTGTATGTGACAGTGTGCTGTTGTTTTAAGCCCCATAATGAGTATATTTATACCTTTAAACTACATTATCAGCCCACAGAGCTGATTTGATTATGAGACTATACACATTGTGTTCGAGTGTTGTGTTTTTGCATGACTTCCTGTCAGATGCGTGAGCTGATTTGACATTGTGATGTGATATTGTCTCTGCTACGCTGTCATTGAGCTGCCGCTGGTGCTCGCTGGAGGTTGCTGTCCATGCTGAGCAGCAAGAAAACAAGCGGCCTGCTTGGCGAGGGGCCATAAAATGCACAATTAGTCCTGGGTCAATTGCATTAGGGTTTCTCAAAGGCAAAAAGGCAATCAATGTGTGGCTTTGTGCTTATTATTAAGTGAATTTGGGCATTTTACAAATCCAAGAGGTAGTTTATTCCTCTAAAGGAGATAAAAGGGATACATTAACCTGAATAGAGCAGGTTGTACAAGAAGAAAATCTTTATCCCAGGGTCACTCTCAGGCCACTCTAATCACCTATAGTGAGCTGTGACCTCTGACCTTTCATCTCTTTACCGTCCTGTGCTTTTAACATTGCTGAGCTTTATTCTGGGGTCTGATTTGACTAAAAACTCTCTCTGATAAAACAGTCACGTAAATGACTCCAGTGTTGTGAGCAGCACTTGAGTGTATAGAGGGTACCAGGGTACCCTCTAGTGGCACAGGGAAGCGATGAACCGTGTCACAAAATAAGTTGTTGTCTGCCTCAGACGGATAAAGGGTAAACGGGATAGGAAAACTGATGGGAGGAAAAGTCCTTTGTGGCGTAAGACGAGGCGGAGGAAGCCGTGCGGGGAATTCCAGTGCGTTAACGGGAGATGTTTACTTTATATGCAAATCAGCCTCATCGACACCAGAGGTCTTATTTTAAGGCCCGAGCTCTGGGTTTTTTTTCTGACTTTTCAAGAAAGAAAGCTTTGATGTTGGCAGGAAGGATCGATGCCAGGGAAAGAAAGAGGGAGAGAGAGAGAGAGAGAGAGAGAG
>CAFUXE010000282.1:304975-333807 GCA_903364295.1 Serranus cabrilla | reverse complement strand
TTTATTACGTAGTGTCTAAATCCCTACAGAGCAAATAAATAAGAATAAATGAACCAATCAGTAAAACAGCTTCATGTCAAGGTAAAGAGAGATCTCTTCCATGTGATCAAGATTAGTTGCAAATGTAAAATGAGAGTAATAAATTAATGACAACTATTCATAACCCTTAGGACACACCTTAATAATCACTGCTGCAGCCATTTGGTTAAGAAGACACACGGAGATCATCTGTGTGTAGTCAGTGAGTTTTAATTGATTTAAATACACCTGTGTCTGGATGAAGCTCCCACATGCGTCTTTGTCCATTTAAAATCAACAGTGTTAATGTGTCGGAGCAGCCGAGGCCAGATCTCAGCCCAGTTACGAATTGAAAAGGCAGTTCTCATGATCACCATGTAACATGACAGGGCTTGAGCAACCATCAGTGTTGATAATATGATGTATCTATTTTTTCCTTTGCTCACTTGTTTTGGCCCATTTGGATACAAATCCATATTTAAGCTGCTGTACACGATAAACAACATCAATATAGCAGTAAATACTTGATAAAGATGAAGTCAATAATGGCGTCATGACCAGAGAACTAAATCACGCTAACTCTGCGTGTGTGTGTTATAATCGGAGCTTCTCTTTTCTTTGTTGACAACAAGCAATAACAAATTGTTGTGTTAGCCAGTCCGGCCTAGCGTGCATGCTAGTGCACATGAGTCCCTGTGTGTCTCACTTGTTGCATCATTAATAATGCCTTCGGACATATGAAATTGTTATTGAAGTGTAATGGCCTTCTGCTGGTTCCCTCGCAAGTCACCCTGTTAGCCACTGGCTACCAGCTCAGCCACCGAGAGCTGTAAGCAGGCGATGGATATGCTCTGAATTACATGTGCAGCCCATAGACCGTATATGGAGATGGATGGCCTGACAGCTTCCCCATAACTGAAGCCAAAACATCTTGATCGCCCCCTGGTGGCTGGCTGCAGTACATGTCATAAACCCCACCCCTTCCATGGGACACGGGCCAAACTAAAAACTCAAAGTACACATCAAATACAAAAGATGATCTCTGTGATTTTTTCTAGTTCCTATTACGCTGATGTTAATTTTTTGGAGAAGTTTGGTTTTAATTTGTTTTTTTGATTCTTTAAAACAGGGTTTTAACATCATGAAGGACAGCTTGCATTGCTTGCTGATTCCATAGGGCACTTGCTCTATACCGTGGCTCACTACTACACAGATTCTGACTCCAAATTACATCACCAGCGCAAGATGGCAGCGGCCATGTTGGGGATTTTTAGCCCTCATTTTTGTACAATGACAGTAATTGCAGATGCGTCGTCTATTCTGAATATAGTCTATGGTACAGCCACTTTAGAGCAAATAAATGTGTGTGTGTGTGTGTGTGTAAGCACAAGTGTGTGTATTATTTTGGATTACATTAACTGTGAGGATGTATGTGGGTGTGCATTTGTTGGAGTTAATGAGATCAGTCCTTAAAGTTGACATGTCATTAGTTTACATGTTATATGTTGTTATACACTGCATGTATTATTTGTCTCAATAAAAAAAAAGACAAAGAACGATAGCGCAAATGAAATGCAACAAAACTGATAAAGACTCAGCCCCACAGATCCAAAGCTGGGATAGCTCCAAAAAGATGAATCTAAATACAGATTTGGAGGCAAATAGCCGACTTATTTTCATTTTTCCATTTCATTTATCTTTATTTATATCTCCAGGAATAATTGAGGGCAATCCCTCATTTTCAATGATGTTGAGAGCACAGAAAGAAAATACAATGAAATAACAAAAGACAGAACACTGAAAACAGAAACAGCTACATTCATGGAGTGAGAGTGGAGGCAGACGCATGTCTATAGATGACATCAGCATAATCGGGAACCGATAAAAAGATCCGTTTCCTGCAGAACAAAGGAAATTCTGTTTTGTTTCTGTAAAAGTATCAGTTTTAATTTACTTACAAGTCAATATGAAATTTAAATGTGAGTTAATCAGACTGCCAGATATTTGTACTCTGAAAGCCTTTTGATACCGTGTCCTGTTAAAGTTGTAATATGTAGACCATCATCTGCAATATTTTCTACTTAAGGAAACATATATTATATTTGTGGTTTAAATCCTTTTCTAGAGAAGTATGACTGTAGCCTTTATATCAATAAAACATGAAAACTAACCCTTACCCTTTTTTCTCCGTATTCTAAAAATTGAACAGAAGCTTATAACACAGACCGTTCAATGTGAATATTAATGCAGTGGTTGCTGCTCTCTGGGTTCTGTAGGTTCTGACAATGAGGAAACGTTAGCATCAGTGGGAGGCTGGATGAAAATGATTTAATGTTCAAACGTAATTATCAAGGCAGTTTTGAGACTAGATTGGCATCAAATGAAATTAATGTTGTTCCTGAATCGTTTATCGGAGAGAGCCCAGGAAAGCGCCATTATGGAAAATTGAATTGATGTTTTTATACCCTAGCACAACACAACTTATTTTCATTTTAATAGCAACCCCTCTATTGAAATATTTACATCAATTTCTGTTAATAAACAGCACTGTGCCTGTTTGGCTGTGCTGCTTGCCTCTATGTAAAGCAATGGGATTATGTAAAGGGATAAGTTGTCCTAAAACAATAGTCAGGTGTCCATATAAACAATGAAACAGGCCTGGCAAGCTGTAATCACTCCTCCTGTTCAACTGTATACTTTAATGTCCCAGTTCCCTAACCACCTGTCTCCTTTGAGTCTCTTTCCTGATACATCTTCTGTGTGTAACTTTACTTATAATGACCAGTTTTCTTCGGTGAAACTATGCCATTATACAGTCTCCCCCGGAGCATGGTTATTCAACTTCTAACAGAAATAAAGCTAATAAAATCTGAAAGCCAATAAAATATGGAACACTTGATGAGAAGGAGTAGATGGCACTCACTGTTAACTGAGTCACTACCAGCAGTCCAGTTCTACCATTTTTCAGGAATTTCAGTGACTTTTTTTTCAGGTGCCATTAATTAACAGCTGCTGCTGCATATCAGGAGGTGCAAAAACCTTTGGAACTTGTCTCCTAAAACCTTTTGAAACTGCAATCGCAATGTGAGGGAAGCATATTTTCTCCACGGTCGCAGTTTTAAAGAAGAGGTTGGTTTTTATCAAAACTGTTCGGTTAGGTTTAGAAAACCACCCAGTCAGAAGAATCAACGCTAGCATTTTACTTTTCTGCAAAAAACAGATAACGATCAAACTATACATTCTATTGATAGAGAATAACAGCAGCTTTAAACACACTACAAACATACAACAGCTGTTATTTAATAAAAATAAAACACTTTGGTTATGGTTAGACATCTAAACCATTTGGTAAAGAAACACTAAATCCAGACAACCAGTCTCCTGGTTTAAAGTCCTAGGTTGCTTGGTACTTCTTCTCACACCCACCCAATGACCAGCTACATGACTTTTAACACCAAATTGTGTTTAATCTTTGTTTCATATGGAACAAGAAGAACTATCTCCTGTTTGTTTGACCATCCATCCAACCAATTTGAGAAAAATATGTTTCCTCGAACCTAGAATTGACAAAGCAGTTTTGTTATGGGAATGTAATTCTATGCAGACCAGACTGATAAATGATTAAATGGAATATATACGATGTGGGATACTATATATATTTATCAAATACTGTATATCAATATCAAATTAAATCAATCAATATAAAACTGTTTGTTATCTTACAAACATTTGTTTTTATTAATTAATAATAATTATAATTGAATATTATTTTTATTTTATATTTCAATTCAATTATATATGTTCCATTGTTTATTTTCTATTGTTTACACTTGAATTAGTTTAATTAATTCTGTCACAATCAATCTTCACTAAAGTTAATTTAGAAGTTCTGTTTGAAATATCTATGTTTTCCCTCTGAGGGATTTTTGGGGCAGATGGGCGGCTGATAGTAACAACCACCTGTCATCGTCCTTTTGACCTAATCTGACATGAAGATTAATTTTTTAAAAACCAAACAGAAACGAAAGCCCGTGGAGATTAGCTTTTTCAAGTGTCATTCAGAGCACTATCAAAATGTGTTTTGTTCCTCAGACACGGCCCAGCCGCTTGATCCCGTCCTGAAGTTCCGTTTGTCCTTGTCTTTGAAATATTTCCATGAATGAAGTTTGACAAAAAAAAGTCAGTGAAGACCTTATCGGGCACATGACAACTTTCCATCTCCAATCAAATGAGAACGAGTGGAGCCGTCACTCTTTTGTTCCATTTAACTTATCTGAGCCATCACTGGATTTGAAAATCTCCAGGGCTATCAGGCGATCTCCTGGGCTATCTTCACTCTCCTTTCAAACCGGCTGCCATCACTGCGGCTGTCACCCATCGCTGCACCTCTCTCTGGGAAGTCCAACATGAAGCCAGACCATCTGCACCCTGACGCCTGCCTCCTCCTTACTTCCTCCTGCTCAATCAATTATCATCCTCCGTTGGCTCGTCAACCGCGCACGAAGCCTATCTCATTTAAAATGTGTGTTCGCCGTGACATCCACCTCCCTTCAGTTCTCCACCAGCTCAGCTGGTCTGCTCAAATCAATCAGGAACACCCAATATGACTGTGCAGCCTTCAAAGGGTCCAGCTGAAGATGAAGAGCTGCATGAGCAGAGCATGGAGTTGTAGAGGACTAATTAAGTGGAGGGAGTGTTCTGCCATCTCTCCAAACTGAGCAACTTAAAAGACGACACACTCTCAGATCTCTTGTGCACCAGTGAAAGGAGAGTTAGGCAAGTTACAGAATCACACTCAAAGTTTATCAGAACATTCTCCCTCCCGTTATTAGCTCTCCCAACAGTCTGCTTCTGTAGAAAGAAGTACACTAATAATTTGTTTCTGCACAGAGATAATGTTCACGCACCCAACATATTGATTATGCTTATTAACAGAACATCAGTTGCAAAATATGTGGGATAGCAACACAAGATCTTTGGAAACTGCCCCACAGCGTACCTACTGAAGTGTTCTTTTGTAGTTTATTATGTACGTTAGTCTTTCAGCATCATGTCTTCTACTCCAGTTTAAGATGTTGAGGGATGCATGATGAATTTTTTTCATTTTGAACACATTTAATCACATGTGCAACATTAATCCAGGCAAGATGTCGCAAAATGTTCATTTTAAAAGGAGATGATGGTGTATTGAACACCCAACTGAGCAACACAAGCCGAGTTTCATCAAAACCTCATCAAAACTTTACTTCAGACTCAGATAAAAGACATTGCATAGAATGAATGACATAAAAAAAACACCATAAACCACCATGGTTTGAAAATAATGTATAGCAGTGTCCGACAAAGAGATACCAAAGTCTCCACAATGTCTCCACAGCTGGTATTACTAAACCTTACACTTGATAAACCTAAGATTATTAAACACACCTCTGACACACCCACCAGAGCCCATCGCACAACCTATCTACCAAACATTAAACTGTTTAACCCCAAAACTGTAGTAAACGCAGCAACAGATCCCTCTTCCCAACTCAACAGATACCACAGCTTGGTTTGTTTTTTGTAGGTTTACAAGTCAACAAATTGTATTTAATTTATTTATGATCGGGTTGATGAGAGCAATTAAAATGGACCAAAATGGCTGAAAGGTCACAAGTATTTTTAAATTAAAAAGGAGTAAATGGAGTAAGGTAATTACAACAGGCCTAGTGCACACAAGTTTCACAAACACACAAAACCACTTGTGAGGTGGAAACTGGTTATAAAAAAGGCAAAGAAATCTAATTTAGTGAGCACAGCAACATCCTCCTCCTGTTTTTTCTCTCCCTTGTCTTTTCCTACTGCTGCTTCATAAATGGTAGCAGAAGATGACCAGGCTGCCGACAGCTCGAGACTGATTGTAATTGGCAGCACCACAGGCCCAAACGGACTTCAGATTTCCTTCATAATCACATGAAATAACTCCAAAGTGACAAAAAAGCAATAAAATCGGAGTCAGAAAAAAAGTTTGAGCAAACTTTTGCTCCTCAGGAAGGAGATCAAAGTTCCATCTGGTCTAGATCAAATTTCCATTAAATATATATTGTCTATTTAGATATTGCATTATGAAGATCGTAATTTGATTTAATAGATTAAGGGATCCATTTTCCTGTGATGCTCAGGACTAATGGGGGAGCTCATCACACATGGTAGAGAGACACTCGCTTTGAAAGGTTCAAACTCCGAGAACGTTCGCACTCACACTTCACTTTTGGATTAAGTGACGGTCACAGACGTCATTCATTCAGTTCCTGCTGTCCTCGACTCTACTGTATCTCATCCAACTACATCCCTGCGACAAGATATTCCACTTTTACCCTCATTAATGAAAAAGACAATGCCTCATGCGTCAATCATTTGTATGCACATATTTAATCTGTAATTGTGCGAGCAAGCAATTTAATGTGTACTTCCTGTTTGTTCAAATCAAGATCAACCAGAGTGAGGGCTTTCCTTTCAAACTGTTGGCTGGTTGGTTTGTGTGTTTCAGTCCAGGCACCAATGTGTTCACAGTGTTTAATCAATAAGATGTATGCCTCACTGTGTGGAGGTGACTTGGATTATTCTCTTAATGGTTAAAGGTTTTTCAAACAGCCAGTTTTACATAATCTACATAAGGCTGTAGATCAGAATCATGATTCACAAACATGATGTAAATGTCCTGCTTAAACTGCACCGTGGATATTTCAGCTGATGATCACATATTGTCTTAGTTTCTGCCTCTTCTGAAGACGAGAGCAGATGAGTCACGTGTGGCTGCAGATTTTCACACTACAGCTGCTTACAGATCGGTTTAATGGCGCTCAATGATATAGATTCACATGGAGAAAAATCATAAAATCCACCATTTCCACCAAGAAACATGAAGTGTCACCTGTGTGAGGGGATTACATCCTTCTTGTCGCGGCAGAGGCACTGAGGGGTGTAAATCTCAGGTCAGGATGACAATGTGTAATGCACCTTGACTAATTGACTGTAGCATTTTGAATGGCAGGAGCTGAATGGATGTGAAAACAAAGAAACTATAGGGGCTGTTGTGGAGTGAGGTGGGGTATATTTACTGGACTACTGGGCGTGTTGGCTGCATCGTCGACAGGGCTGGAGTGGCTCGGAGAAAAAAACATTCCTCCCATCCTGTCACTGTGGTGCTTTTCTTTCCACATCCTGCTTTTTGTCCTGTCGTATTCATCTCCTCTTTCCTCCCACTCTCATTTCAATTCTCATCCGTCTTCTTTCTACCTTTCAGTTTCACCTTTAAAAACTCATGACACAAAAATCTTCTTTGCAACAATTTACGTCATCTTATTTAGTGTGATGTAAAAACTGATGTCATTTTTCCAGAATCAATTCATATTTACACAGATTCCCTAAAACATTCAGTAACGCATTAGTCACTAATCGCTCAGTCAGCCAGCAGAGGAAGGAGGGTCTGACTTTTTGAATGAAACGTTGACACAGTCTGTCCTTCAGAAATAGAATTAGAAGTAAAGGATGACTAAATACAAAGTCTTCACTGAGTGGAACAGTTTATACCTCAGTGATTTTTAGAGCACACTTATTCAGCACAAGATAATGTTCTGAACTCCATGTGCTTGATGAAAACAGCATTACAGGTTTGGATATTCGGAATAAAGCATTGTTCTGAATGCAGCATCTTCTGATAAAACGTGGGATGTACCAATAGTATTCGAGTTTTTGAAGCTTTCTTTGGACGTGTATACAGTGCCTTCAGAATGTGCATCTAAACTGGGATTTTGTCCTGCAGTTGGTGACATCAGTGTTTACCCATTAGTGTGGCTGTTGTTACGGACAGACTGATTACTGCTGCTGGAGTTGGATATCGGGCCTCTAGCTGGATGGAAATCTATTCAAATCAATTCTATTGTATGTTTGTATTCCATACACATTATTTACTGGAATTTAAACTCCTGTCTATGTCTTGATTATTTCTTCCTGCATTTAAAATGTTTTAACTTGAATTCCTTTTCATTTTAAGGGTTTTTTAACAAGCTGCTGGCACATACTTTATTATTTTTTTTAAAAAACCTGATGTATTTGTTACATTTTGTTTTCAAAGTAAGGTATGAAATGTTTAAGTCTAGCTTGTTGTTCTTACTCAAACAAGGGTAAAAGTCAAGTACCAATTCACTTATTCACAGAAAGTAAATACCATAAAATGTTTACCATGCCATATTGGCATCATTTATTTTTCAGCACAACCTCAGCTATACAACCTAATAATTATTTCTTCACTTTGACTTACTGGATCAAATTTTGAACACGTAAAACTCCCCCCAAAAAAACATAAATGTTGCAAATATGAACACAGGATGCTAATATAACATATAAGAGGTAAAATACTTATAACATCTAGTTCTGTATTTTCATGCGAAACACATTTTACCTTAACAGTTTTACTTGGCCCATCAAACACAAAATGACATGGAGTTTCAAGTAATTTAGAGGGAAGTTGACGGCAGAGCTCAGTGCTGCATCGTTTTTCGTCATGACGACATCATGTGATTTGATCGGCGTTATAATTCACTTAAATTGTCGCAAGCGCACAACTCTCCATTGTACTCCATTCATTTGTTTTACAACGAGTGAAGGAACTGTATGGTGAATTTGGTTTGGTGGAGTGTGTGTGTGGAGAGCAGGCAGAGTCTCGGTCAGAAGACATCAATTGTAATGAGCAGAGATTGGAAGTAAAGCCAAGGAGAAGGCACAGTTTGATGCAACACCAGTAGAGTTTAGTTTTCTGTGAGGTTTCGCTTCTTTTTGCCACAGTTCATTGGCATTTGTTCCTTTTCTTTAACTTTCTTTCGGTAGTTGTGTGCTGCATCAAAATATATAAACAAACGGAGAATACAATTAACAATTTGACAAGTGAGTGATCAAACAATAAACAAACAATAAATAAGGATGGCAGTACAATTCTAAACATCCTATCTAAACAGTTGAATGTTTAAAGTAAAAAACAACGAGTGCCTCCAACATGGCGACTTCTGGTAGCGATGACGCGCCATGAAAACCCTCTATGTGTGTGTGTGTGTGTGTGTGTGTGCATTGTTATCATCAAAAACACACTTTTGTCATCCAGATGGGCAAAGCATGCCTTTGCCACTACTGTAAAGATATGAAGTGAACTGAACATCATGTGAATTAATTTTTACTATATTATTGGTTTCAGATTGGCTCAGTTTTGTCAGTATAATGAAAATTATGGTTACAATATTAACACAATTATATAAGTAATAAAAGCTTCAATAAAGTAATAAAAATAGAGATAATTAAATATCATAGGAATATTTTATGTAGGTTAATTATATCATTCTATACTATGAACAGATGTACGCTTCTACCAGCCTTTCATCACAGAGCTATGACAGAATAATAAAAAATGCAGCTTTTGTAATAAAACTGAAATTATATTTGGTTCTGATGATAATACTTTGTCAGTTCTAGTGTGTTGAGCCAAACTCTCAGCCATCCGTCTCAATCCCACAGGAAGGGCCGATTCATTGGAACATAGCCAGACTTTTATAATGGAAATGGCCTAAATGCTGCAAAAGGAGCTTCAGTTATCATAACCTGCCCAAAACAAAGTTTACCTGCCTAATTAGAGGCTTTGTAATCGAAAAGTCAGAAAACTGCCCGATCTGATATCGCTGAGTAACTTTTTGACTCCACTGTTAACATCATTTTAGGATTCACCTTTTTCCCATGATTGTGGTTTATGACGAAGATCTGCAACCTAAATGACAGAATAGACAGTTTGTCAATACCCCCCATCACGACCCACATGAGCTTTTGTCATAATGACCCATGTGAGTGTTTGTGGCTCATGGTACAGAACGTAGCTTTTCTAAAAATAGAACACACATCATTAGACATACACGTATGAATACCGTAATTTACGTAACAAGAAATGTGATTCATGAAACTTGAGCCATGTAAGTTACGTAAAAAGCATAAGTTGTGTAAAAAAAATTATTATTTTTCCCACTCTGTTCTCCTGGATGTAACACAGCCCCCACCCCCACCCCAAGTGTGACATCTGCCACTTAAAGTCCACATTACTGTCAATCATAACTATGATGCCAGCAAGATGGCGGCAGAGGACAGTCTAACACATAAATATGCGTCATATTTTGCTGCCTGTAAAAATACCCTATATTGTCATTTTTGAGCTGTTTGTGTCACAGTTGATGCTGACTGAAAAGTGCATCACAATTGTTTTAATGTATCTTAATTTGTGAACTGCGTAGTCAAACCAATGTTGGAGCAATATCCCTATGATTTGTGGTACAGGAAAGTAGAAGGTAAAGTAGCATGAAATAGAAATACTTGTGTAAAGTGTTTCCAGTTGTGATGAAGTACAGTTCTTGCTGTTTACCACGAGCTGTAAGCTCACACAGCCTCCTGCTGTAATAAAAACCAACTGTTTCTGTATTCAGTACACACTATATCACTGGGCCTCACAGAGCGTTTAGCTCCTTAGTTTGGAACATAGGAGGGCAAAGGTTCCTTTATTTTGAAGAGTTTCTCTTCCCAGCATGGCCACTGGGAGGAGGACGGCGCCGGGGGAGTCTGTGTCTGTCATCTATAATTAGAAGCAATTCTCCTTAGCTGGACTGTTGTGTCGCCCACCTGCTGTACAGCAGCTGAAGGCTGCTTTAAGGCGGACATTCTTTAAGATCAACCTACACAAACACACCACTATCATTATATTACACATAAGCACTCAGTGTCCCCGCGTAGAACAAAGCAGGGTTTGGAAATGATGAAATTAACAGAAAAAATGTCGGGCCCTCTCCTTTGTCTCCAGCCTCTGGTCTCAGCGTAGAGCAGGACTCATCTGACAAAGGCATGACTGTCTCAGCTGTCAGCCTCGGTTAAATGAAACATCAAGGCACCTCCCTGCCACCAACTGATTAAAAATGGATTAATCAAGTTTGGATATGGGCAGGACAGTATAGAGATTCAATTTATCACCCCGGCTTATTTAAAATGTAATTACATCACAAGCGTTGATAGATTTAAACAAGGCACAAAGGTTTTTAGATGTTTCAAATTAGCAGAGACCTGCCGCCGCCGCAGCTTCACTCACTCTGTTTAAGTTGGTGACAGCAGCCATGTCCTCGCCACCTGACAGCCTTCATGAGTTCAAAGGCGTTTGTAAAGGAAAATCACTGAAAAATCATTTAGTTTTACTCGTGTATACCAGCAACGGGGATTTTATTTAATATCCAGTGGAATTTTGAATGCATCTAAGATGCCCGCTAGTGTTCTTCTCTTTGTGGTTGTCTAGTTTTAGCCTTTTAAAGGTTGTTTTGTGTGTCTTTGTAGTCTTTGGAATCTCCTTGTAGTTCTTTGTGGTTGTTGCATCTCTTAGTCGTTGCTTTGAGTATTTGTATGATCACTTTTTGTTTGTTTGTCGTCTTTTTGTTGCTCTGTCTCTTTGCAGTTGGGTTGAAGACTGTGGTCATTGTACAACATAATGTGGTTGTTTGTGTCTCCTTAGGACTCTTTTCCATCTTCTTTGTGGTGGTTTTGTGTCTCGTAGTTATTTTGAGACTGCTTTAGTCGTTTGACTGACTTTCCAATAAGAAACATTAAAAATCACTTCAAACTGAGGCTCTAGTCCTGAGGTCCCCTGAGCCCGCTGGCCTGTTCCCCATAGACTCGTTCAATAATCCATTCCTGATTGTACATTTAATAAATGTCACTTTGAACAGATCTAAGAAAGCAGTTGATCGGTTTGAAAATCAGATTGGTGCAAAAAATCTTTCAAAAATAAAGTTCAAATCAATAGAATGATTCAGCATTTCATCAAGAAACAGACTGTGCACATTGTGACACAAGCCTTCGTCCTTTGAAACACTTTGTTTTTCTGCAGATGGAAGAAGTTGGTTTAAAAATTCAGAGCAGCAAGCATGTAGCAACATGAGACATCTTTAAAAGTACAGTCCCGATTCCAGATATTATTTTAAGACTGAAACGATATCCATCTGACAACCTCTCTTTGTACTGGACCAACAGCTTTGAGTACTGCTGACACTGCAATCAAAATTCTCCACATTCACTTCCTGTCTCTGCTGGATTCACACTGCTCTTTTTGCTTCCTGGGGGCGACTGTAGAGAGAAAGAAAATAAAAAAATGAATAACAAGTGATTTTTAGATGGCTCACAATTAGCTCACTGGCTGTGATTGGAGTAAAGAGCCCCCTGAAATGCTTTAAAGATTTGTGTTTGTGAGCATAAGGTTGTTTATTCAAATCTGTGATCTGCAGAGATAATTTGGGCTGGAAAAATAGGAGCAAAATGCCCACATAATACTCTCGTCTCCTGTTGAGGTGCCATTAGGCAATGTATTTAACACCCAAATGACTCAGCGCGCAGAGGAAGTGGGAGCTCACGCAGAGTCACAAACAGGACGACTGAGGTCACGCTGCCGCTTCAGATCCAGGTGTGAAACGACAGGATTGTATTGCAAAAAGACGAGTTGATAGTTTTGAGTGAATCTTGAAAAAAATAATGCTTGTGCTTGCCTGCATCTTTCCAAAACCTCGAAATCTGTATTTACTGATTTTTTTTGGACACTTGAGGGTGACTCTGCTGACAGGGGGGTCAGAGGGCCTGCAGAGGTCTATGGTTGACCTTTAAATGGGATCAAGTACAACGATTGACCCTCAGTAACAGTTATACAATTTACATGAAAAAAATTCTTACTACTAAAACACATTTTAACTTGCCAGCTGTCACTGTGCTGTAACTGCCCACTCCCAGCTGTTACTTTAAAATGCCCCCAACCCCTCGCGGTGCTGGTCATTTTGAATCCCTCTGTGGTCATTTACAATGTCTTTGTACATAAATGTTTTGCATCCGTTTATATACGTTTTTACATGATAAAAAAAATGCTTGTTTCAACCAAGCAAAATTACGAAAAAATTAAGCAAATGCATGACTCATGCCTCAATTGAAAACATTCGTCCTATCAGGTGCAGCTCTGATGGGTGGTTGTAGGAGAGTGCAGACTGTATGTTTTATTTGTTGGTCAGTAGTCAGAGAGAGAAATCAATAACTTTCTCTTCAATACTTGAAAACCTGGAAAGCCTTCCAGTGCGGATTGGTTTGCAGAAAAAAAAAAACGTCTGTAAAATTGACAAGTTGTTTAACTAAGTGTTTTGAGTGGTGAAACATACCCACATAAGGAAAATACCTGAAAATTAAATATGCTGCAGGTGTGTCTGTATGAACATGTTGTGGTTTTGCAGATACTGATCAAATGTACCTAACTTTAAAATGAGTTCAGTGACTACAACTGATCTACCGTAAACAATGATTTTTCTGTCTTTTATGCATTAAACCACTGCACGTTGATTCAACTTAGTGCAGTAACGGTCCATTAGGTTCAGGCAGCAAGCATTTCCTTGTAAATGTATTTGCTGTTGCAGATTAGTGAGGTAGCACAACGGCCTGAAAAGCCTTCTCTTCCTGTAATCTCATGCGTTCAATAACTTCTGCAACCAGTGTGTGCCAATTATCCATCATGTCTCCTGTCACAGTGTCCTTGAGCAAGACACCATTTTGTGTTTTGAAGTCGATATTGTCAGTATTGACAGTGCACCTTGTGCCGTGTCTCTCTCTCTCTCTCTAACCTGGCTCAAATTAAACAGCACAGAACAAAGGAGCAGCATGTGTTTCATCACCTTGTAGGCAGTGTGCGTCGTGTGTATGTTTCTGCATGTGCACTTCATCATGTGCATGTACATAGAAAACCTATAAACCCCCTCCCCGCTCCACCCTCTCTGTCTCTCTTAGGATCTGAATCATTAACACAATGCTAAATTCAGACTTAATGTTCTGATGTGTGAAGACAGAAATCCTGTTTTCATCTGCCAGAATCAGCTATCCAGTCGCTGAGATGCAGCGGTGCGATAACTGGTAGCCAAACTCCTCTGTTAGCTCGCAGCCAAATGGGCCGAGCTTGTTGGCAGCCACACTGCAGACGGATAATATTCTTATTATGTACACATTCCCACTGCGGAATGATTAGATAAATGTGAGTGCATGTATGCTGTTATTGTTGCATTAATTATTCATTGGCTATTTTTATGTCTCTGAGAAAATCCGTTTTATCCCCCCGGATCTGGTATATTTCCTGGAGCAGGCATGTGCGTCCGCCGCTAGCCAGTGAGGGCGAACACACAATGAGTCATCATTGCTTGCAAAGCCACACAAGTCGATGCCTGCCGACTTCTATCGACCAATTACTCACCGGGTCATCGCCATGTGAGCAGGCCGACTGAGTTGTCAGCAGTGCCAATGAGCGGGCTGTGCTGTGAGCTCGGGCTGGGATTGAATGGGGATAAGGAAAGAGGAGGGGGGAGGGGTCGAGGGGCTCTTTCCATTGTGTCTGGCTGACAGGCCGCTGGACAGTCGGCGGCCAGGCGACGAACATCGCCGCTCCAGCCCGTGTTCCGCAGCGCCGGCAGGTCACTTCCAGGACCTTGAGAAAATAAGGGAGTCAGACTCCATTTGTTTTCCGTCTCTGTTCCTCAGGGAATCAAAGGGGAAGACATTTCCAGCCGTCCCGCCTGACTGCGTCCGACTCACTTAAGAGGTCCGTTTTGTTCACACATCCAGCAGACATGGCATGTGGGACAGTTGTGGCTTAGCTTGGCCAGAATAGCAGGAGGAGCAGGGGAGTAGAAGAGGCAGCGCTGGCTGGCTGGCAGGGAGGAAGCTGAGAGGACAAACAACACTGTGGAGAAATGAGAGGGAGCATTATGAAGGCCAAAGAGCCAGAATAGGCCTCTTTCATTTTCAGGAGGCAAGAAAATTGGCCGTACGAGTGTGTTTGGGATGTGTTTGCATGTGTGCATTTATTGTTATTGTGGAGTCGCTCCTTCATTTCCTGCACAAATACTGCAGTATACTGCAGATATTTCCTCTTTAATGTTTGCATACTCAAATAAACCAACAACTTAGCTATGTTTTGTAAATTTCCACTGGTGAAAATGGAATAAAATTTGTATTTTTTTTCTCTCGGGGACGGAGCCAAAGTAGAGAAGCAATTCAGCAAACGTCAAGTGAAAAGTGGCACTTCTACAATGATTAGGGGGGTACACTTCTGGAAGCTAAAGGCAGGAAGAACAACTAGAGTCACTGCAAAGAGACAGTGTGAGATAGCAACATGAGAGTCGTTACTGAGACAGGTGCAAAGGTAGGAATGTGGTTGCCATCACGTTCAATACACTTCAACACATAGAGCGACAGGACAAACTGGCGAGTGCGAGCGACTTAGCAATTTCAAGGCTCTTTCCAAAATGAGATGTCCATCATTTTTACAAATAAGATAGCTGCTCTCAAAGAATGACTGCTGTCATGTAAGGCAGGCCTCCTTCAGAATTGACCTCTATTTTATGAGACATATGCCTTCTACATAGTCTGGAGCTGTGAAGGACTTTGTCAAATGTATATGCACATCAGAATTAGGGTGGTAAAAGATAATGTGATAGTATGCATACATTATTTTTAACGCCATGGATAGATGAAAAGGTATTTACAAATGGCAAAATAAAAAGCCCTGCCAGCTGGGTATAACCCTAACCCATTTATTTGTTTCCTGATGCATCACAGATGAATTCCAGATATCCAGCAGGCTAAAAAACTGGACCTGTCAGGGTCCAGATCGAGCAACAGCCAATAAGAGTGCAGTTAGAGGCAGAACCTGCAGGAGGGGCCACATGTAACAACTGGAACTGTATGTATTACATGTGCAACATGGACCAAAGTTGTTATTGCACCTAGAAAGAAACACTTGTGCCCAACAACAACATCAACATCAACAATCATGGCTTGTTCTTGGATGCACAATAATTAACTTGAGTTCTGGAAGTGGCACCATTGTTCATGGTATTAAATGGATTCCCTTTTTCACTTCTTGCATGTGTTTTCTTGACAATACGTCGTCTAGAAATGAGACACACTCTTTGTGGACTTCTCCTGTTAAAAGATTTAGTGTCTTGTAGTGTGTGCTGCTAGTCAGTCATGTAGTGTGAAAACCACATTGATGATTTTTTAAATGAGTGGCAGTCAGAGTCTGAACCGGTCAGAGGGGACCCATGGGAAATCAGAAAACTGATGCCCCATATACACACCCCAGGACTGTAATTGGACACTTCCCAATACGAGACAGCAGGTTGTGTAGTGTGTTCAGCAGTACAGTTCAACAATGTGAAGACGTTTAACATTTTGCAGTGGGAACCAGGCATTAGACAGAGCCCATGTGTAAAGAGACTGCAATAAAGATCTCTGGCTGAAAAGGGTGGTGTTCTCACAGAGGGACCTTCCATTTGGACAGGATCCAGGGCCGGATGCTTTGACTCAGACACTGTCTGCACAGGCTGTGTGGTGGCAACAGCACATCAGCAGCAGCTTCACTCCTCCATCAGTGTCTACACAGGACGCGTTAGGCATGATTACTGTGTGTAGGTCACCCGTGTTTTGGCAGCACTCAGAGCCCAGAACACAATCACTGTAGTTACGTCTATAAAGCAGAAGTAAATAGATATGAAGCCTAAAAATGTGTATCTGTTTTCACAGCTGTACTGATTAAAATGGAAACCGTCTGTGCTGTCAGACACACAAGAGAGGCCCGCTACACAAACAAGACCTGAACACTGTAACAATAAAAATGTAACAGCAAATAATTCCTCATGCCTTTAACAACTAAAGATGTTGATATTCTTAAAATGAGCAAGAGTGAAATTATCATTTTAGTATTTTAGCCTACAGGTACATGCAGCCTTATCACAAGATTTCAGCATGTATAGCACTGCTCCACTCACCCCTGGGCTACCACACCACCGCTAATTTACTTCATGTTACAACCAGTGTTTTGCTTGAGGATGAAATGAAGTTCATGCGTGAGGTTATCAGCAGTATAAACAGATGACTAACCTCACCACTTAACATTTATTTCACAGCTTCTGATCGTAGTATATATAGAAATAATAATCTAATTACTGTATGCCTGGTACCACTATTCTTCTTTTTATTGTTGCTCAATGCTCAATGGTTCTTTAACAGAGTAATGAATTTTCAAATACAAATCTCATTGTTTTTTTCTAAACTACCAGATCAAATAATTATCAAGGCAAGTCTGATAATGGAGAGCTGTCATGGAAAATAATTTTACAGGCTGCAAAATTAAACGGTGACCTGGTTCTCTCTCAGCTAGCATCTTCAGTCGTCTGGTGTCGGATGCTTCTGTATACTTACATCGCAGCAGGTGGTGTCAAACAACGTTCCACCGCGGTTCCCTGCAATTAGCCCCCTGTGCATCGATGAGCATGTTGGCAGCATACAGTCTCTGTCAAGTGGATGTTTCATCAAGTAATGGCTTGTCAGTCTAAAAATGTGAACTATTATTTGACTCAGTGTGATTTAGAATTGTGTTTTTTCCTTCAGTTTTATCTCCACCAGCCAGACAATGTCGATTTCTATCAGAAAGTATCAAGTAGCAAAAAAAAAAAAATCATAGCAAAGGAGACAGATTCAAATCAGACAGTCCATCGTTATCCTGGCCTATATCAGACACTGATCAATTATCCAGCACAGGCGGGCTATGTGTGAAGTAATGTTCCCAAAATGAGCCTGACCAGAACTGAATGGAATGAAGGGAAAATAGAAATTACAGTTTGGAGATGAAAAAGTCATTATTTTATTCATTCAGAGGTGACATGACTTCTTGTTAGTAAGATAAGTGAAAAGAGAGGCTTCTCACGGTGTGTTCGGAAAGTCCTTAACCAACAGTTATAAGATACGTGCCACCATGTCAGAGCAGAGACAGTAAAAGCAAAGATTGAATTAATGTTCCTAAAGTCATGGAACTCTTCTGTAATGCATCATTAACTCCTAAAGGTTTCCCGCAATACTGCCTTCATCAGGGTGGTTAGTATTTAGATTAATTTTAATGGTTTGGTATTGAAACTCCCACTGGACTGAATGTGCATTCTCATAATAACCAATATCAGAAACCATCGACTGACGTAGCCAGTGTTAGATATCAGGGCTAAGACTTCCTCTTCCATTCACCGTCATTGTTTGCAGATGAGCAAGTTCATCAATACTTTTTGTAGGTGTATTTTTAAATCTCGAGGAATCATTGGCCCTCATTTTCAATGATGGTGAGAGCACAGAACACAGAAACAAGGAAACAACAAACAACAACAGACGCAACACCAATAAAAAACAGTAAAACATTAAAAACCGTTAAAGGAGTAATTGGTAATCATAGTTTTAAACTCAAGTAAAGAGAAACATGAGGAAACAACTGCTAGACAGCATTATTAAAAGTAACGTTACACACAAAGTAAACATAAAAGTAGAGAATTTTACTTTTTTTAAGGAAATCTTGCACAGAATAATTGTGTAATGTTGGGAGATGCCATCACAGTAATGGTGACTTGTTAGCTGGTACTTCCCCAGATTTGGCTTTAGTAGAAGGCAGACGTATAATCACATTATCCAGTTTGAAGTGTAACAAGTGGTGTCTCCATCCGTTACTGCATGTTTTATTGTTTTATTACCCAAACGCTCCATAAAAGTGGATTAGCATTTTCTAACACCTATAATTCACAGAAGATATCATGGGAACCAGGAATAAGGTGGATGGAGGACGGTTATTATTTCTCAGTAATAAAAACTTTTGCTGCATTGATTTGCTGGTCCTGTCAGAGATGGGGAAGTGACACAAACTTCAAGCTTTTTTTTAAAGCCTAAAAGAAATCGGGGTTGTGAGAAAACAAACATTTCACAAAGATACTGAGCTGGTAGGTTAGAGCAGAGCCACTCCAAGAAACAAGTCAGCCCGCTTCCTCAACCTCGATAACACAAATCTGCAGAGGAAGCGACACATACTTTTCAATTGTACACATTTCAATTTCCAGCTTGAAAGAAGAGGTTTAATGTAATACTGCCAATTTGTGGGAACACAATTATATTTTCAGGAAAAAAAGCATGGACTAAATCCTAAACACCTTTCCCATAAATCCTGTTTTGTGTAAAAAGATGCTGTTTTCCTCATTTGCACCGCAGTGCCCATCCAAGAGAGATGCTTGTTCAGCAAGAAGACGAGGCAGCAATTGGAGTGCGACATGCAGACAAGCAGACAAGGTGTAATCCATAGATAAACACTGACAAGGAGCAGGCAAACAGGAAGCCTGCAGGAGTAAAATATGGCTGTACCTACAATACAGAGCGCTGGCCAGCCAAGTCAAACAAGCCAGCTGGAGGTTGCTACCACAGCTCCATTTACATTACATTTTACATTCAACGTTTGATTGACATCTAGGGGCTCTGACGAGGATAAAACACAAGCCCACACTGTGTGAGGAGCAAGGGCATGTTTCATAGCAACAAACATAATGCATTATGGATTATTTTACATTAAACATCACTACTTCTCAGCCTCAGACAAACAGATAGTTAGATGGATAGACAGATAATTTGCACAGATTCGAGTAGATGTGCTAATGTTTCGATCCTTTGACCGTTGGTCCTTGGTGTGTTAGTATCTCATTGATAACTCATTAAAATATCATTAGCATCTCATCCAATCAGTGAGCATGCGGGTTAAGCTCTTTCCCTGCAGAGTTCAGTTGATCTCTACTGCTGCTGTTGAGCTGCACGTAAACCTAACGAGAAAAAATGAGATGAATTAAAATGTACTGGAAGGGGTTTCTACATGCTTATGAAACAGTTTCAGTTTAACCCCTGATAGTTCTGTATGACTTTCATAAGCAAATGAGACAGACTGATCCCCTCAAATTGTCACAAAACAACTCATAGTTATGTTTTACACTGTCCTTCCCCACCCTTGAGCAGCCGTAGAATTGAATTAATAATGATGGTAAGGTGGAGTTTAAAGGACAGAACGAGAAGTCACACTCAGGGCGGGTGGGAGGATAAAACAGACCCCAGACTTTCACCCAGGAGAACAGGGTTCATGTCCCATGTTAAAACAAAAGGAAACTAGAAAAGGACTCAGAGAGCACAGACCTCCGCCAAGGCAATAGGGTCAGTTACGCAATACCACATTGCACAGGATTAAAGCATGTATTTTGAGAGCACACTGGCATGTAAATATTTCATCAACTAGATGGCGGAAGTTAGTGAAGGCAACATGGTCACTGACGCAATAATATAAATTAGCAATATAAATACCAGATGGTGTTCTGGATGCATTTGACACATCGAGCAGGAGAGAGAGAAGATAACGCTAGCTGCTGAGCTAAGTGGCTGACAGATTGATAGATTGCGTATAAACTGATGAGCTACTAAGGCGGTACAATAAGCTTAAGTTAAACTAGCGTAGGTGTAAATAAACAATCATCCGCTACAATTTGTAACTTTAACAGAGATAACTGTATTTAACAATGTACCCTTTACATTGTGACAGATAAGAGACATTTTTGTATGTTGTGGTCATTTTGTCGTGTGGTTTGCATGATCAATAGATCAATAAATACATAAAATTTAAGATGTGTGAACCGCAAAACGCTCATATGAGTCATTTTGGGTGGCATTGACACATGACCTATCATGTCGTTTAGGTTGAGGATCTTGTTGAATGACACCATCAGCAAGTTATTCTCACCAAAGAGCCATGGGTTCAGATTACGATAAATTCAGACAAAATCAAGAGGGTTCTCCATAACCTTCTTCAGCTCTAACTCAACCAGCGACCAGTGGAGGCAGATAGCTCCATGTCCAGCACCTGTGGACTCACCCCAGACCACCATCTTGCCCCTATGTTCCAGCCAAAACTAATGGAGGCTCAGGCTGTTTTGTAGGGCTCTCTCAAGGGACAGAAAGCAGGACCAGGTCCAGGACTGAGGAGGACAGACTATCAGACTATCAAATGAAAGGTTTTCTAATCTGGTTTTCTAGTCAGTTTTGTGCTGTGGTGCTCATGGAAACACTCTGTGTTGTCCACAGGGGCCGCCAAACAACACAAAATGAAAGTTCCTTCTAGCTGTTTTAAATAAAAGAACCCAATGTCATATTTACACGCTGGGATCTGCTGTGTGTTTGGAGGGGAAACCAGGTGAAAGTCACTGTGGGCAGTAATAATCATGCAGCTAAACTCTGGCTCTCACCATGCACTATGTCTTTCTCTCTGTCCCTGAAAACAAAAAAATATTTTTTTTCCCAAGACGGCAGCCATTTTCATTCTGCACTAGCTGTGACTCTGACTGGATAAGCTAATCAGCTCTCGCCTCAGGGATTACATTCCTTATCATATCTCTGCCACCAGTCAGGTTAAGCATGCTGCCACATTGTAACTCTTTTTAATAAAGCTCCATTTTAAATCAAGATTTGGGTAAAGCCACCCACTCAGTTAATTGGTTTCTATTATATTAGGAGGGATTGTATGGCAGCCAACTCAGTAGGACTGGCTTGGGCTAAAGTGCATGTTGCTGCACTGCTGACTCACATACAGAGACCTCACAACTACAATTTGCACCATCATTGAAAAGTACTTGGAAATCACTTTAATGCACGTCTGATAAGTGAGGGGAGAGCGCAATGGGCTTGGCTCTTTGTGAATGTCATTACTCGGGTCACGGTGACTGTGTCGATGGATGTTATCAGCTCGGCTGCTAATATCCAGCCCAGAGGATTGCAGTACTATCGGATGCCATCTGTCCAAAGGCGACATGAAGTCCCCAACAAGTTGTACTGCAAGTCCAGGCATTAGGGAATGCAGATGTAAATGAGGGAATGGGCTCACAGATACATGTCTCAAACACTTATCTCATTTAAACACAATGTGAAGTACAAAATAGTCTTCTGGAGGCAAAATATATCCCACTGGTCTGCACACACACACACACACACACACACACACACACACACACTCTGTGTTTTCTTAACTTTAGAGGAGTGAATTAAATTAATTTTGTGAAGACCCCCTTGCCAACCCTGACAGTAAGATTAGATGATTTACTTGCATTCTGTCCTCATAAGAAAAGCTAGTCCCCACAACGTGACTGTGTGTGTATATATATATATATATATGTATATAATGAGGTAATATATGTATGTAAATAAATGTGAAATTTAAAGTTGCCATTATGATATAAAGGTCCGCTGAGACAAATAAAAGTAGTCCTTTGAAAATTTTTCATTTATTTATATATTTATTGCCTCATTTGGTTATGTCACGATTTTTTTCACAGCCATATTTATTTATGCAGTTGTTAAAATTGACTTAAAGAGCAGTTCATGCAAATGTACAGGTTAAATCCAGGACAACCGTGTGTGTGTGTGTGTGTGTGGAGATTGTTCATTCTGCTGTTGTTCCATTGACATCAGATGTCCTATCATTAGTGCAAAATACAAAGTTGTTACACAGGCACAGCTGGCTAAACCCACCAAGGCACAAATTATACATTCTGATTGCAGTGGGAATGTATAAGTCCCTGAGTCTCTTACCCTGGAGTTTATAGTTTCTCATACTCTACGTCTGTGTTTCTGTCAGCGACCGCCATGTCAGAAAAGTTATTCAGCTGCCTTGTTAGCTTGATGTGCAGGGAGGTGAGGTTCAAATAACCTATGAAGCACTTTCAGGTTGCCAAACATTTGCTACAGACTCTTTAAAGGACACAAGGCTTTGATCATCAGCTTTTAGTCATACTGTACCTACCTCTTCATTAACTAGAAATTCTTCAGGTATCAGCGTAGGTGTTTGGAAAGGAGTCACGCAGAGAACCAGAACTAGTCCATGACTCAGACAAGAACTGGCCGGCTCGTCCTATCACGATGTAAAGAAAATTTAACCCATAATTGAAGCAGTATAGTTTTTACTCACAAGGTTTCACAGAATAAACCGGCTTTTCTTTCTGACTGAAAAACATATTGGCTGTTATAAAGAGATCAAATAATGCGTAAAATCTGAGTTACCTTTTGCTACTGATTTGTGTCAAGCTAGTGTCAGGTTTCAAGTTCTCAGATGTGATTACACAGTATGTACAAGGTGCAGTTTTGGATGTACTGTGTGCAGTGACTTGCTTGATTATGCTGTTCCTCTGAGATGTGAGGTGGGAGGAATAATCCAAACATTAAGAAGCTCCTACACAAATTAAAAGAGGCCTGTTTCTGAGTGCTTGCCGAATCATTTTCAATGGTTAGACAAGAAGAATGAAATTGAAATCTTTAATATCAGCATTATTGCTTATCTTCTCACACAAAACAAGGGAATAATTCTGCGCACGACTAATTTCTCTACAACAGTAAACCTTTAGTATGAAATTATTAATTGATAACAGTGCAAGTACTAGAGCTTAGCAGGATTTCTTGAAGTTGAGTTATATGAGGTATTCGCAGTCAGTGTATTAGCAATACATTCTCATCCAAACTCATCAGACACAAGGCCCCATTTGGAACCTCAACAACATTTAACTAAGGTTAGGGTAAAAGAGCAGAGCTGGGCTTAAAAACAACTATTTCATGGCACTGCTACAAATATAACTGGTGGTGATTTTTTTTTTTTTGTTGCCTAAAAACAGTCAAAGATATTAAATTGTGTATGTGTCAAAGTTCTCCCCAACTTATAAAACCCTTACATGCATCAAGAAACCAGGAAAATCCCTCATTGTGATTGGAGCATAAACTTGGCAAAAAAGTCACAGGGTTGAATCTAAAAACTATAAATCAAAATCAACCCTACACATGTCTATGGGAGGACCACCACACAACAGTTTAATTGGTCCAAACCACCCCATATGTTGTGCACTATGGGGGAAACAAAAGACAGGTCTCAGTCCTGTCACCTGTCTTTAGGCCCACAGCATGAACAGCTGAGGCATGGAGGGTGGCAGGAAAACAAGCTGTAGGTGCTTTTATCACGGTCTACAGCTCCTGCTGTCTGTTTTTGCTTTTAGTGGGAAAAAAAATCCCTTACGAGAGGAGAAGCTGGACTAATAGAATAATATCACTTTGAATGAGCAAACATGTCCAGGAGGCCATTATTGTCAGTGTCATCCAGTGGGTGGCATGGAGTCATCTTCCTTTGTAAGGGGGTGGGAGGGCTGGTCCTGAACACATCCTCTCTGGCACAGAAGGTCGTCACTATCATTGTGTTCCAACTGCAGCTCCAGGGAGAAACCAAAATATCTGTAACACTGCCGGCACCTCTCCGCATAAAGAGCATTCTGGCTTGTCCACTACACATGTGCTTGGTGCTGAGGCTCTTGCAGCATTGCTCGTGGGGAAAAGCAATTGTCAGCAGACCAGAGATGACTGCTAATGGAGTTTCAGGCCAAGCTGTCCTTGGCTAACTTTGTGTTTCTGCAGGTAAGGGAAAGTGGGCGTAGGAATGTGGGTGACTATAGACTACAATATAAGACAAAAAGATATTATTTAGATATTTGAAAAATATAGATATTTATAAACTGTACTAAAAATATGTCATTTGCTGTATAAAATGGAAATGGCTCATGATGGACCCACAGTAACCTATTGTCCAATTTTGCAGTTTGCTTCAGCATATTTAACCATGTTCGAACAAAAGGGTGTAGCTGGGGAAGACAATGCAGAGTTATCAGTTAACAGTAGTGCTAGCTTGGTTAGCAAGGTACACCAGCAATTCAAAACCAACGTCCTACATCTGAGAGTTTCTTTTATTTCAACTGAATGGTGAACAGGACATTTGTACTCCACCAAAATGTACAATTAACTGAATACACAATGTGAACACAGTAGTTTGAAGACAAAAACGACTTGTCAATTACAAATGCAGCCAAACCTCAAAGCATACCGTGCTTTATCATACTGTCTTTAACTATAAATGGGATCACCAATGAATGTCATGCTGAGTTGAATGACACTTTAAACTAGATGTTGAGACCATAAACTCATCGTGAAAATGTTTACTGAGGTAAAAAAAATCAAGTGAGAAGTAGGGTCATCTTCTCATTTACTTCTATAGGCCAGTGGTGTTGGAAATAATGCAGGTTTAAGGGGGTCCTGCAGTTGCATCGCTTTTCGGACCCAGAGATTGCCACTTGCTTACAACCCTGTTTTAGTTCTGCCTTACCACTTTTAAGTACCAGTCTGCTTTTTTCCAGCAAAATAGCTCTGATAAATCCACTGTATGCTTATTTCCCGGCACCATATGGTAGACAGACAAAGTTAGCAACTAGTTGGTGACACGCAGTAGCACATTTAGCTGGCAAAGCACAGAGATTTGCCTTAGGAGGTGGTACAGACTAAAACAACCAAACTAGTGTTGCACCCACGTTACTGTACTTAAACTGTCACATAAAATTTTGTAATTCATAAGAATTCAATTTTTTATTATTTCTGTTGTGGATTTTTTGATGCCACCGGACCATCTGGTCGTGAACATGTTGGAAAGGTGATTCATGAAAAATGCCATCTGTCCCTCTGGTGCTTTAGTCAGACGGTATACTATTGCTATTTCTGAAATCACTGCTAAGCATGACAGATTCCTCAGGAACGTGTGACTTTCCCACCACCTCCTCACTTAAAATCCTGAGCTCCGCTGATGACAATTCTGACAGCTGTCATATCCACACAGCTAATTCATAAGCCGGCAAAGAAACCAGTGCGTTTCATGTGAAATAAGCAATATTACAGTAGGAGAAATTATTTGATCAGATCAGTTGTCATTTAGAAATAAACAAAAGCCAGCTGGCTAGTGAGCAGCAAAGCCTCTTTTGAGTGAATCTTTTTAGTGATGGAGCTGACCATAATCAGACTGTCTTGAGCTGGATAAGAGCCACATCTGCAGCTTCAGTTCTCTATTTAAAGTGCTTTTCTTTTTGGAAAGGCAGTACCAATGTTAGTTCTGGCTTTGATACAGTCACTTTTCGCTTTAGCATGCTTGGTTTCCTCTCCGTGATTAATTAATAACCTTTTCTGTGATATTTCTGTTGATTCTATGGCTGTTTGTATTATGCAAATATACCTAGCCTCCACTTGAATGCTAAAAATTCAGTTCTGCCTCTGTTTATTCTGATGAAACTTGAGTCGATGCACCTGAGAGTTATACGGTAGCTGTACGGAGGAGAGTGTTGGAGCAAATCTTTTGGGGTGTATGAAAATAAAACATTTTCCGCAGGCCCATAAGGCATGAGAGCACTGAAAACAGCATGAGTGGGTGTGTATATATTTGATATCAAACATATCTACATCTATGTGTAATGTACTTACTTCTGAAGGTTGCCAATAGTGACCCAGGGGTAAAGCTTCTGCCTCAAAAGAGACTTGTTTTCATAAACCAGCAGACAGAAGTTGACCTCTTCGCAAAGCCTTGAAAAAAAATCGTAGCACACGGTCTTAATCGTGGCTCCGGACTTCTCCGCTGTCAGGAAGGAGGACATTAAGGGGAGGAACTCCCGGCGCTGGAGTTGAAGCCCCGAGGCAGAGCAGGAATAACGGAGCGGTAGGCCTCGTCTTCATCACAGCAAAAGTCAAGGTTCCTCCTCGGTTCTTTGATGTGGGCGGCTCTGAATAAGCAGGTGGGAGGACTGGAAATATGTTCATTAAACAGCACTGGAATGGCTAAAGCAACTACTTTGATCTGGGAAGAGAGAGAGCGAGAGAGAGAGAGAGAGAGAGAGCGAGAGAGAGAGAGAGCATAATGTAGAAAGAGAGGGACAGAGGGAAGAAGATCTTCTTGATCATTGAAAAAAGTTCATTTTGTTTCAGAGAATTTGGCAGTAGTCTTAATTATTTCTTGCCTTTGTATTAATATTAATTGTATTTATTTTAGAGGGTTTTAATTATTTAAATATGCTAATTTTACAGTTTAAATGTGTCATTATTGTGGATTCATGTTCAGTGTTATAATCTGAAATCAGACCAAAAAAAGTGACTGCTATACACTTTCTGACATTAAACACCCCAAATCCCTAGCTTTCTGTCATTTCAAAGACTGTGACATCACACAGCTTCCCATAACTGTAACACTGATATTTCCCTTCACACTGAACACTACACTACAATAAGGCAGGTTGGAAACAAAGCACTATGACTCCCACTGTCCAACTACTGCTCCCTATTCCCTCGCAAGCTTCAATCAGATCGCCAATTTCTAAGTCTCCTGCTTGGTGAAACACAACAAGCGCTCAAGCTATCTGGCTGGTATTCCATGGAAAACTTTGAGAAAGTTGCACTGTGCAGTAAGGCTGCAGGATTCTGACAATTCTGATATGACAATGTTACATTAGGTTATGCTGTGTCACAAAACAATGGTTAAGTTAAAATAACTCAGCGCTGACTTTTTGTTGCACACAAGAAAAAAAACTAATCCTATGCAGACTTTAGGGTCTTTTAGACAGCTGAAGGGATGCTATGGCAGAAACATTTCAACGGGTTGCTGTAGTAGTGAGTCCAACAAACAAGTCGATCTACCGTAGTAGACATTTAACGAAAACATTTGTTTTGCTTTTTGTCAAAGTACTGTAACCGTCCCCACAGCTGATACAATAACATTAGAAATTTGATGAATACATTTTTCTCCATGGCACTATTTTCTAAAGGCATTGGTGGATCTTTGGGCCAATAGGTCTGACTGCTTTATACTGACTGACTCTCCACAGTTGAACCATCCTTGAGATGTTGCATGCTGTGGACTTGAGGCGATAAACTAGTGTTCAACAAATTGCTCTTGATTTACTGTTGCATGAGAGGAGCCTTTTGACCCTTTTCTTCAGCTATGCATCTGGATATAAGTAGTGTGTTACCACACATCAAATTGCACTTGACAATTTGTGTATCCATGTAGGTGTACTTATTCTGGTGTTATGGTATTTAGCAGCTTCTATAAATAATATTCTTGATCATTCTTTCCATAGTATCTGTGTGAGAGGAGTGGGAGTATAGAACTGCTGTGGCAAAAGGTTGTGCTGAGTGTGATGTGTATGCCTGAATGCTGGAGATGATTGACTTGGATTTGTATTGGTCAATAGCACACACCAAAAACATTTAGTAGCTACAGATGGATTACTGAACAGGCTACCAGGGGACAGGCACAGTGCTCCAGTGGGTCAGAGGCCTTCAGCCACCAAATGTCACATTTGTCCCTTGATATCCAGACGAGGAAGAGACTCAAAATGATAACAAATAAACATGATTATAAAAAAACACTAAAAAAAACTACAAAGAGATGCAAAGCAGCTACAAAGAGATATAAAGAGATTTTCATACAAACTGACTTATTTTTGCAGCCAGTTGACTCAACTGGCTGCAAAAATAAGTCAGTTAGAATACAGGTTAAAGTCACTTTTCAGGCCCTGAGTTTGCTGCTTGCTTCCATTGTCTATTGTATAGGAAGTCAATCCATCTGGTTGACCTTCATCTGCAAAGTCGTTGACAGAAAGTAATCAGCTTCCAGTTTCTGACTTTCCCCCCCAGCTGCCCTGCATGCAGATTATAGGAAGATATTCACCCTGACAAAGTCTCTACCAAATAATAAAACAAATCCCTACATAAAACAGCTAGTTAGACTGAATTCAACTGAAAACTGACAGACGGAGAGAGGTGGAGACATGCAGAGAGACATAAATGTGACTCTGACATGGCATGAGGGAGGGAGACTGATAAAGACAGACAGAGAGGGAGAAGAGGGGTGTCTGGCAATGCCTGCATCGCCTGAGCTCCAATTAGAGTAATGCAGAACAGAGGAGGAGCTGCATGTGTGTGTGTGTGTGTGTGTGTGTGTGTGTTTGGGGGAG
>CAFUXE010000282.1:293031-304964 GCA_903364295.1 Serranus cabrilla | reverse complement strand
AAAAAAAAAAAAAAGTCAAAACCCCAAAACATCCTCCTGATTTGAAGCCTGCTGACTTGGCAAAACTAAAAAGTCTGTCTCTGTCCCTCGCCCAAAGTCAGAGAGCAGCAGAGCCTGGATCCATCCTCACCTGAGCGGGGGGAGATAATAAGAAGCCTCATCTGCCCTTTCCTCATCCTCCAGATCATTATCATAATTCTGTATTAATCAGCTCCCGCCTCCGCTACTCAGCAGCAGAGATCTAAAAATGACCCAAAACTTTGACTTTGCCTCCTCCTGCTCCCAGAGAGGGAGATGTGAAGGTTTGGGGATGGAGTAGGTGCTGAAATATCCCAAGGATTGTGATCCCACTCCTGGTATAAAAAGGGAAGCCTTTGATGTGGCGATGGAGTTGTGTTCTAATGAGGCTCGTTACACAGCGATCTGTCCCTGCCAGACTAGAGGTGGCATCACAGAGCGGCAGCCAGCCTGCTAAAACACTCCTGCTGTTCTCGGTTTGTTCAGCCAGGCTCTATCACAGCCAGCCCAGCGCTACACTTTGTGGCTGTACATCCACAGTTTCAATTATTCATCGGCCTACAGCACCTTGCAAACAGAGACGGGATGCACATCAACTGCTGTTAGCACTCAACATCTCTTATTTTGAAACCAATTTTATGTTTAACCTTGTAGTTAACCTGTTTGAAGATGTGTAGAAATGCTGGAAAATCTTTCAATCCAGTTCGTGACTCACCACTGCCACGCACTGTTATTTTTTACACCATTATATATTTTAAATTACCGCAGTGTAGCAGTGTATCCACTGCAGATGTTCAATCAGCATCAGTGATATCCCACCACAGAAAACGTTATGAATTATACACACAGTGAAGATTTTTATCTTTCACATGACATACCAACTTAAAAACACAAACCTAAGAAGAAATAATAATAAAAGCATAGTGTCTGTTTATTGGCAATGTATATATGTTCCAGGTATTATTTTTAAGTTTCATAAAAGGTAATCTTGATTAAACTCACTCAGTAATATCTTACTGGTTTTATAAATAATTACTCATATTTTCATAATTGTGCTTAAATTCTTAAGTTTTTGAGATATTAAATGAATAAAAGAGACGCATTTTTAACCCGTCACCATTTGCTCCCACTATTCTTTTTTTTTTTTTTAAAGGAGGGGGTTGGGGACAGGCGCCCTTTAGGGGGAGACAGCAGGTCAACAGTGGATGCCACATAGATGCAGGGAACCTGAAGAATTATTTTAAATGCAGCTCAGCGATCAGAAATCAATATCACTTAATCAATTCAACCCTTTTTGTCCATATGTCTAGGTAAACCATACATCCTCTGCTAGTTAGTGGCTATGAAGTTTCATACTATCATAATCACACAGGAATACAATTGGGCTCACTGAATCCACAAGTTTCATCTTTATAGTCATAGCGTGTTCAAGACTGTTCAGAGGCCCCAGTTTGTTTGAGAGCAGCACAAAGTGGGCGTGTCTGTAAAGGGGAGACTCGTGGTTACAGATAGAAACCGTTTTTATTCAGATATGGATTTCTCAAGTCTTCTAGTTTCATAGGATACAAGAATCTTTAATGTATTTTATAAATATCTGATGATTCAATCTGACTCAGCCTGAGTCAGTGATGGAGACACGTCTGCTATTAGTACACTAGTATAGCATATGACACCTTTCAGCTCTATATGGATACATCAGAGGCATACGGTGAAGTGAATCTGCCATGTCATATATTATCTACCATAAAGTTCATAACAATGCCGTTCATGTATCTGTTAAAGTGATGGCTTAGTGCCATTCAGGCATAGATAATGTAAATGTACCATTCCACTTGACTCACACATGACAAGGCCGTGACATCAAGAGCCACAGCGCTCTCATAATATTTGGCATGTGATGTGAGGGAAGGAGCGGTGGCGCCGCCAGAGATCACCACGAGCTGGAAAGTAATGATCAAGAAAAGGTTACTTACTTCCCTCACAGGGTGAAGCAGGGATGATTTCTAATTGAGGCCTTAATTATTGCCCCTGCTTCTCTAGCAAACCTCCTATTAAGGTTTATGATCAATTTCATCATTTTTATTTTATTTCATAATATCCCACAGTGCACAAGCAATGATCTGATGCTGATTGTGGTTGTGCATTTTTTCCCCTCTTGCCCTGCCATTTTAAAGACTTATCTGACATGAGAAGAATCACCTCATTAACTTCAAGGTAACTGTGCAGGTTACGACCACTAGTAGAATGCTGATTCCCCGTTTTGTTGGTTTTTCACGCATGCGCACAAGAACGTAGGCAGCAGGAAGTCACAACCTGTTGCTGTTAGAGTTGCCAGTGATAACACATAAAGAAACATAGCGATGAATAAAAAAAACTTTAAGAAGACCCCTGCAACTGCATTATTAAACATGTTTTAAACTATTTTCCTATATTCCATATTTTTACCATACTGTTTAAAACACATGGTTAACATTGTGAATTGAAAAAAAAAAAATTCACTTCAATTAAGTATTTTGTAACATAACTGGTTAAAATATGTAGATTTCTTTGTTATTGGTGGAAAAATGAAATCATTAAGTACGATTAAAGTGAATCATCTTTATGTGTTATGACCAGTGGAAATGCATTGAGTAAAGAGTGTTTCTGCTCTCATCCTTGATTAGAGAAGTAAATACAATGTTTCAAAACCAAGGACACCAGTGAAGAGAAAGATCTTTGTCTGGCCTGCAATGATGAAGGACAGCATCTGCACCAACAACCAGAAACATCATGCTATAAAAGCATAATAAATACAATAACTAATTCAACTTCTAAGTTTAAATAAGTCAGCATTGAGTTTTGGTTTCACATGGGACAAAAACAGCTGTCCACCTCCACCTCTTCACTAAACAGATGGAATTTATTTACTATGTTATACATCCAAACCATTGCCAGAATATATTTTGAGACCAACATGTGAACTGATCATCATGTGTCGCATCAGTTCGATTCAGACCACCCCACTGTAATGTAATTGAACAAACTGCAACAAACTTGGACATTGACCTGCTGTTTACCTCTGTTGATTTTAGTCTCTGATCTGTGCACTCTCTAATTCAGAATTGATTTGTTCTGGCTGTAAGTCTGTTTGAGTTGCAATTCCTCTTTTTCTTTTTCTTCACCGCTCTACCACCCCAGACACCCGAGGTTAGTTTACAGCATTTTCTACAAGAGAAACAGTTCTACCAACATCTCGTTACTCCAACGGACAGAACCACAGTTAACTAATCAATTCCATCACTACTTTCAGTCCAGGAGTTTTTAAAGGGAAGCCGCTAGAAATTTCGCATCCCTTGACAACCGCTCAATTGAGGCCCTGGACCAGGAAATGTGTGTGATGATTTTCAGTCCAGATCTCCTGTCTAGGTCTGGGACCCCTGAATCATGTAGTCCTGATCTAAGACTTCAGGTCAAATCTTTCCAAACACTAAACTGAAGAAGTTCGTCGTACCAAACTTTGCTCATACAAACTTTAACAGTCGTGAGTTGGTCTTAAAGCATAAATCCAGGCAACCAAGTGTGAAAACAGCCCAACAGACAGAAAGGATTGTCACTACTCTGATATAAACAATTGTGTTGACATGAAGGAGGCCACGATGCAACAAAAAACACCAGTTACGCTTAGAAGCATGTTATTATGCAGTTATACCATTAATATATATTTTTTTTGCATGTATCACAGAGGTTATTACATCACTGTGTGTTTATTTTTCTATATTACTATACTGATGAGTGATGGCACCATTACTTTACATTAAAATCCTGCAAAACATCTGCAGCTTCATACAGAGTTCGAACTAGAGGAGCAGAACCTGTGCTATACATAATTTAGTACGACATGATGAAACATGATATGAAGCAATGTGACACGTTCATTTAATCACATTATTAGACTGCCAGTGGGCAGCAGATACACATCTGTAGTGGAGTGCAGGAGACTGTACTGGAGATTTTTTGTACCAAATCCCAAACCAATATTTTAAGACAGAGTGTAATATCACTGCTCTGGCCCACACCTGGGTGAAAAAGCAGCTTTCATACTTCTCCAAATACACCGAGCTCTTTCTGTGTCTTACTGTCGTTCAGCTATGTCGGCTTCTGAAGTTACAGAGCTAACATGATAGCAAAGAGATTTCCCATTTGTATGATGTACAATAATATTGTCCATCCTATTCCCCAAGGACGAAACCATCAAAGGATTTTACAGATTCTTTGTGTGTGAAGATACAAAATGCTTGTCTCTAGGACTTTTTAAGGCCTATAAAAGGCATATGAAGAATGTAAAATATTTTTGTCATTAAATGAAATATTCTATATTTATTCAAAGACACAACAAGACGAAGACAACACAAACACATCATCAAGGCCATATGAAATACAACCCAGTCACCAGAATTAAAGTAGGCATTTTACATTTCAAATTGATTGTGGAATATCGATGTTTCTAAAATGCTGTATCCCATTCCCTACCAAAAGATTTGTTTTTTCCCCAAAACAAACCAGCATATGGGTCCATGTTGTTAATTCAAACAAAAAAACTACTTTCTTATGTTTGGGCACCAATACCAGTTGGCTAAGAATAGGAAAAAGATCAAGGTTTGGGTTGCATGTTACTACTGGACGAGGTTACGGAGGTTTCATAGAGTGTGATGTTAGAGTGAGACCTAATTGCGTAGAGATGGTAATTTCCAGGTGAACTGAAAACTTTTGAAAGGATTATTAAAATTGACTTAAGTTTTCACACAAGATACAAACAGGACTGAAACACCGGTCTCCTGGGTGAAAGTCTGGCATCTGTGCGACCTGTCCAACCACACTGACCACGTCCCGAGACACACAATGTCTCCAACGTGGTGTTAAAGCTAATGGGTGCTAAAAAACTTTTCGGTATGCAGAAAAGTATAATTGCAACATTTTTGGAGACTCCAGGCTTAGAAAACCACTCATGGTATGCCCCTGTCACAGGCTGCCATCCAAGTTGCATAAAGCAACAGCTCAGTGTTGGTGTCTCTCATGGAAATTCAGCATAAAATATGTTGGATGAACCACCAACACATCCAGAACCAGACTGTTGTTGTTTTGCCTCCATTGGTCTCTCTGTGCTGTAGGTTGTGCCATACTCAGTTTGGTAGTGAGGAACAAGAAACAGTAAAGTAATCCCCTGATACTAAACCAGGTATGAGCAATTCACTTTGACAGTCAATAAGTCTGTTCACACTGTGGCTAACTTCCACTGAGATGAGCTCAGGAACTGTCTGTGCTTTCAGAGGTCAAAACAGAAGAAGAGAAGAGAGTCTGCGTCTGATGTTCCACTGGCACATTCAAGCAGTGAGCTGCAGCTGTGTAACCAAGGACACAGCCATGGAATGAAAGTCTGCTTTTTTATTAGGAAAGTTTAGTGTCACAAACCAGTGGCTGTTTTGTTTTTTTATGTCATAGAAGGAGCTGCAGCACGGAAACCAGGGACTTCTCCTGGAATCAGACCTGGGCCTTGACCCATGGAAGAACTCTGGAGCGGCCTGCCTGCCTTTCAACCCACGACTCATGGGGATATGCATTGGTTTCAGGTGCAGACTCCTGGCATCGCTGGTTCTCAGGAATACTGTTCACATTTTCAAGAAACTGTGTAGCATGGACCAGGGAGGAACCAGTTCTGTTTTACTATAGATTCAAATCACCGGGTGGATACACAAATTATTTTTAACTTTTGTTAAGATAGAGCATGATTTTGGTGCACGTCAAATGAACTCAGCCGAAATGTCTATTTTCAAACTTGAGTATCTTGAGTAATCTAGTGGAATACGTTACATTTACATTTTAGGGCATGTATTCAGTTATCTGTAGTGGAATGAGTTTCTATATATTTGGGCTCGGTCATGCACATAGCACTGGAACCAAACTCCTCAGGAGGGACTAGACTCTCCTTTTCCAGATTTGTCAAGGGTGAAAGGCGCCTGGTGGGAGTGGGGATACTCACAAGCCAGCGGCTGAGCGCTGCTGAGTCGGAGTTCTCCCCAGAGAAGGAGAGGGTTGCCTCAGTGCAGCTACGAGTCTCTGAAAGGAAAGCTCTGACTGCTGTTTGTGCCTACGCACTCCTTAAGAGTTGGTTTGCTAGTATAAAAAAAAATCTACCCCTTCTAACACTGGCTTGAATATTTAGAATCCATGAATAAATGAAATCAGAAGTTTTGTTTCCTGCACTGTGGCCTCTTAAAGATGAAACTTTGAATAAAATATTGTTACTTCATATTTGAAATATAACACCTTCCCAAAATAATGAGTCAAGCTTCCACACTTTTAAATGATCTGACCCAATTTCAGCTTGGACCCAGCTAGTTACTGTTTGCAGCATTATTGTTTTTACTCTCTTCATGTATTGTGTTGTGTGATTAACTCGCTGTCAGATACAATAAGGTATTGCGCCTGAAAGTGGGTCTTGCTATTCAGGTTAAAGCAGGCTGCTTTATGCAGTGCAACACTTGTGCACAAACATCATTTGTACACACAATCAGCATATACACGTGTCTATTGTAATTGCTTCAATGTTTATCTGGGCCGGAATAGGTCTAATTTGTTTCTGTATTATCTCTGTCTTTGGTGTTTCTTCTGTTATCTCTGTGTGTATGAATATACAAGTAGCTGTACGTGTGTGACATTTTATTAACACTGTAAACCACATACATGTGCACACTCAGCTGGAAGCAAAGAGGTGATGATATAGGTGGAAGTGAGAGGTTATAAAGGACAGGATTTACCAGCAGGCTGACGATTACCCTCACCATCACCCCTCTAACACATACACACACACCTCATTTAATCACTCCCACATCCCCATCTGTACCGAGAACACAGAAATAGATGCCAGCTCCCTGTGTGTTTGTGTGTGTGTGTGTGTGTGTGTGTGTGTGTGAGTATGTGAATTTCTGCATGTACTGTATGTGATTGTATATGTGTTATATAAGTGTTAGTCTACACATGTACATGTGCGTCAGGGTGTCGAGCTGACGTGCTCCTCCTCAGAAATGTAAACATGTTAGGGGCCCCATGTTGTGACAGATCTCTGGCGGAGAGAACTGGAGAAATCCTAGTGTGCAGCTAACATGTCATGCTTGCTAGCCTGGGCTAACTAATAAAATGAACCGTGGCCTACGGCAACCAATATTAACAGCCTGCCTCCAGATCAGCCAATAGCAAAATTAAATTGCCGTGTTCAAGTTTCAACATTTAGAGTGCAGTTGTTATACATCTTTATATATATATATACAAAGATGCAGAATTCAAATACTTTGCACCAAAATGTAAAGATTTGAATCACTCTGTGCTTAACCGGAGCTATGACTGTGTATCAGTGCTCACTGAGCTGAAACACGGCAGCGTTCAGTTCTGCTCGCTAATTGAACTGAGAACGGCCGTTCATGAATAAGCCAATGTACTGAGAATTTAGTTGGAAGCGACAGTTTGCAAACTGAAGTCTGCTATAACAATCAGATTTTTGCAACACCTAATTGTTTAATACAATAGTTGGCTGTACTTCCTACTTCAAGACATGAGAGAGAGAGAGAGAGAGAGAGAGAGAGAGAGAGAGATAGAGATAGAGAGAGAGCTGATGCTGAGGCAGAGAGCCAATCAGGGCTCCCGCTCACTTTGTTCAGTACATCAATGGAAACACTGACTGTCCATGCCTACAGTGAATGGCAATTTATTCAAAAAGGGTGAGAGGCAGCTGCTGATGCTTAGCAGGTATAACGTTTAGCATGTTTACAATCCTAGTTTAGCATATTGACATACTAACATTTGCAAATTAGCAACAAACACAATGTATAGTTGAGAATTGAAGGAATGTTAATTCATGTTTTCGGTCATAAACCCGTGCAGGACGAATGAATGTTGGACAAATGCTCCAAATACACAGAGATGCTGATTTACTGTGAAAATCCTGTGCAACAGATGTCCTGAAAACACAAGTTAGTCATGCTCAGTGGAGTTGGAAAGACTTAATTGCATTACACAGAACAAATTTACCGAGTTATACTGGAAACTGTTCCATGTAAAACTAAAAAAGGATTTTGAGCTTGGTTTTTACACCAAACTCATTCAGAAAGCTCAGAAAACCAGCAGCTGTCAGGAGGTGCATTCTGTCCCTCTGGATATGTGAGCCATCGATGCAAACTGTCCGTTTTATTGTTGTATTCAGTTTTAAGGTCATGTATATTTTATATTTTGGACAGATGGAATTATGCCAAGGCAGTGTATGTGGGTTAGGGTTTTTTTCTTGTACAATGCAGATGTGGCACAAAGGGTACAGCTTTGTTTATGCAATTGCAGAATTGATTGGTGGCCTTTGGAAGTGAGTTAACATTTTTGAGATGCAGAAACTTTAATATTTCCTGGCAGCACATACTTCTTTGGCTGTGAATTTACACTCACTCAATTTAGTGTGGCTGATAGGGAGCAGGAATCATGGCTGCTGCTGCTGCTGAGAAGTTACAGCACTTTAGGAGTAAGTGTTTGCTGTTCATTGTCTCCTTCCACTCTCTGCTGGTCATTTCTACACATAATCCCAGACTTTTCAGTCAGATGTTAATTTGATCAGCTGCAGCTTTTCTCTCCAGAGACGAACAATAAGAAATGTTACAGTGGGTTAAATTTTATTGAATATTTTCTGCCCCCCCAAAAAATTTGCATTGTTATATCTTCTCTCATAAGTAACTGTAATGCTGCTTTGTAGTCCACGCCCGGATCACTCCCAGCCACGGCGCCAACAAATGTTCCAACAAATGTGTTGGCTTGTTCTAACAAATGCTGAAAACTCTATTGTGAAGACACTTTGCTTCTCTTGACACTCAACTTTTAAACTGAAAAGTGATACAAAATTCATAATTTTTATACGTCCCCTTCAATGAAATGACTGAAAAAGTGTGAGTGTGTGAGGTGTGTGTGTGTGTGGTGTGTAAATTACGCCCCTGTCAACATAACTGCATCCAGTAGTGTTTTTATTTAGTATTCAGTACTTTGAACGTGGCTGTCTGAATCAGCTGTAAACACTTCTACCTCAGGCAAAGTCAGACAACACATTGTTGTAAGTGGTGCTGACACTTTTAGGCAAACGGGACGATTTAGGTCATTGCATACACATTTATAAGCACGCTGCGTAAGTATTGCAATATAACAACATATACTATTCTTTTATTATTACTTTACTATGAAAAAGTAGGTTATTGTAGCTTTTAATCAGCGTCCCTTTAGAATATCACTGTTATACCGAATGCACCAACTTGAGTAAAAACAAGTCCCTCAACAACCTTTAAGCTTTTAACCCATTCTGAATATAAAGCTGTTCCACACTCATAAATAATGCAGGATGTGTAAAGCAGATGCATTACGTAGAGCTCTATTGTTCAGACACTCTGTTTAATGAATAGGCGTCGCTAAGAGCCATTACCTGAAAGCAAAGCCTTCCCCGATGTCTTCTCTTCCCCTGTGCATTAGTTGACCGTGGTTGTTGTGTTGGGAAGGCCGGGGCTCTGGCCTGGTTCTGACAGTCTAATGTTCATGCTCAGTAAATTGTGTTGGAATTGCTCCCGTGGGAGATATAGACGTGACAATGGTCTGTGGGTTATAAGTACTTGTTCACAGACAATATTGTGAGTCTGCTTGCCCTTTTCTTTTGAATAAGGAATTAATTATTCATCCGCCGATGGGAAATAAAGAGTGTGGAGGAGAGAAGAGGAGGTGTTTTTGTACACAATAGATTCTGAAATCTTTTTAGGTGTCAGTAAAGCTGAAATTAAGGCATCAGGATAAATGGGAACGGTGGAAACAGACAGAGGAGAATCTTTATTCTAAATGAAAATGTCCTTGTATCACTCACTCCGGGACCACATCAAAGCCAGCTACGGAAATTAAAAATGCCGAGTGTAAGCATTCAAGCCATCATTTCCCCCAATCTCCTTTCTGTAACAATAATCAGTATCAGATCAGTCACCTGTTGGCTGTGTACCATATTATTTATTTTCATCAGAGGCCTAAGGCACCACCGACTGGCCTGTAATTTTTGTGTTTTTTCTTGCTATGGCACCATGGAGCCATCTAAGTCCAGGGGTCAGACAGTAGGACCATTTATCTCTCTAAACCTCCCTGTCCAAGACATCAGTGACGTCAATGCCCAGAGAGGCTTGACTCATATGTTGAATCCTAAATCATCACAATTTAATTTAAAATGCACTTTTTGCTTATCAGGAACCAATTAAAATGTCTGTCATATGTGGTTGTAATAATTGTGTCTGGATAGAGGAGGCAAGATTTCATTGTTTCCCCACTTTGCTTCCCAATGCGAGATGTGAGATAATTTCAGTTTATAAATGTTACCTTATCTCACCTGCATTGTAATCAGAAACAACCTTTTCTTTTACTGGGACCCTTTCCAGCAAAAAAAAACAAGACTTCATTTCACCAAAGCTGAATAATGCTGGCTGTGCCAGAAATCCCAATGAAGTAGAAGATAACTTCTCAGCAGCATCATTGATTTGCTGGCACTATTCTTAATAAAACTTGAAACTGCAGTTAAATACATTTTTGGCCACTAGAGGGCACTACAACAAGCCGTAAACACAAACTTGACATATTGCCACCTAATAATGTTCCAACATATCCTCATATAATGTTTTTATAATATCTTACGAAAACATATTCACAATGGTTTTGTATAATTTACGAAATAAGATAATTCCATTTAACCTTGTGAAACGGTTTTCATTTTAAACACGTTTCAATGGTTTAGAAAGAAAAAACATGGTTCAGGTTAAGTAACTATTAATCACGTAGAGAAGTTAACTAACCAGTGTAAAAACGTTGTCCCTTTGTACGATGCCACATGACTTCCTCCTTTTGCTCCTGTCATCGTTACCAAGACCACTAGAGGTTTCCATCAAACGACAGAATGGATCATAATACCTAAATAGTTAGCCATAACACACTCAAACAGTTGAGGAGAACAGCAGAGTTGGGTCATATTTGCATCAGTGGGTTTGTTACTACAATAGAAATCTTTCACATTAGCTAGCGATTTTTTCCTTGCAACTCATCCTAACAAACTAAACATGAATTGATCCTAATTATTTCCTTGATCGCCACAAATTTGCCAAAGTCCTGACACAGTCTTGACTTTTTTAATCTTGGCCCCTCATGACTGTACGCCCCCCCAGGCAACACTTAGTGCACCAGCAGGCCATTTCTTGCGCTGACAGGAAGTGGTGAGGCGCCAACAGCGCCATCCTGGAACACTGCGGATGCCAGGAACCGGTTGTAGGAAAGGAGGGGCAGCTGCGTACGTGGGTGGCAGGATATCAGATGTAGGATCATTGAGACCAAGGGAGGTGAAGCAGGATAGAGAAGACAAGGCTGAAGAAGAAGAGGAGGATGTAGCGGTGTGTGTGTGTGTGTGTGATGGTGGTGGTAGGGTGCCAAAGAAATTGCACAGCGAGGTGCAGGAGAGGACTATAAATACAAACCTGCTGCCAGCACGGTGGGCAACCTCCAGCCAGGTCGGAGTCGTTTCCATAGCAGTAAATGCCATTTATCTAATGTATTGGCCTATTACGACCTCTCCTTTATGTGTTCCTGCTGAGGGATCCCCTGCAGTCTCACAGCAGGGCCACCGACGCACAATTGATTGGGGAGTCGTTCTATTTCTGCAAGCAGACCCTCACTCATGCTTCTGCCTCCTGCTCTTCCTTTATCCCATCCCTCCCTCTATCAGTCTTCCTGCTCCTCTTTATCTCCCTCCCTGCCTCCCTCTGTCCCCTCGCCTTTTTCCGCCTCTGTCTCTTCACTCTCCGAGGACTGGCTACAGGCGCATTGTCAGGCTGTTCTTGCAA
>CAFUXE010000282.1:256617-293000 GCA_903364295.1 Serranus cabrilla | reverse complement strand
AAATCAATAATATCATTCTAATTCAAACTGATATTAAAAGGCACAGGGCCAGCAAACCATTTCTCTGTAGACTTATCATAAGCCCATGTTTTTCCATGCCGTTTATTTTCTGTCGTTTGGTCCCTTCGATCTCCTCTTTAGAGAGCTCCTCTGGGCTTCACTTGCCCAGCATGTCTGAACGGAGTTAAGATGTTACATTTGACGCTGACAAATTTGGCAGAGCAGCCCCGAGTATCCATGAGCACCCGTTCATGAGATATCCGTTTCTGTGATAAGTACCCCAGATATTGGCATACAAAAGCACTTGTGCATCAACACAGGCAGAAGTCTGCCTTAAACGTAATTTTAATCTTTCATAAGCTAGGCCAAGAATAAAACACGTAATTATGAATTCTCAGAAGCCCAATTTCTTAAGAACAATGCAAGGGGGATGGGAAGCATAATGTAGGGGTGCATTAAGCACTCATGTTTATTCCATTTTAAGTCAGCCAGTATCACTTTCTTAATGTAATTATTGCAAATAACCAATCTCTCTCCCCCTCTGGCAATACCAAACCACTAATGTTATTCCACATCCCCCCCAAAATTGCACATCAGCATGTTTCGTCCAATCACAGAGTCATTTGTGGAGCTAAAATGCAGTCCAGTCAAGTGAGGAGTTGTTTAAAACCTCGAGGTGCTGTTACAGTTCAATATTAATGAGATAATTTGATCAAGTTAGCGCCAATGCAGACATTTTGTGGTTGGATAATTCACAGTCCATATGGCTTGTAGTTGGTTTACAAGAAGCCTTTTGGAAATGCAGTAAGCTGCAAACTTTTTAATGGGCTACAGAGCAAAAGAGCACTCTTAACTATTTATTATCGTGTTAGATGCCAAACAATATTTCTTCTAAAAGCATTTAAAAGAAGAAAAGTGCTAATGGAGTCCGACAGTTTCATATTTCTTTGAAATTCGCCCTCAATGCAGTTTCAGGATGTTCTTTTAGAGTCTAGAGGCAGAAAAGACACATTATTTCACCTTTTTTAAGACGTTGTCCTGTATTTCTTGAAAGCAGAGAACTCTATTACAAAATGATTTGCAGTTAACCGCCGCAGTTATTTAAAGAGTAGTTGAAATGTTCACAGGCAGTCACATATAATTCATTTTATAGGGAGTAGGTGCTGGAAGAGTTGCCACCTATTTGTCATTGTTTATACGCACCAAGTCAGCCTGATGGTCGGTCAGCATCAGTTTGTCACACTGTGAGCGCGTAAGCTGCAAAAGACAGTTCAATCAGGAGAGACTGGTCTACTTGTATAAAGACAGATCGATAAAATGGAAGTTTGATTTTGGCACAGACTTCATCTGGGTGTAAAACCAGTTTGTTCGCCAACATTGGTGACACCAGTCTGATTGGTAATGCTGTACTTCTTAATTCTAGTGTTTGGATATCAGCATCAGGACTCCACACAGGTGCATCTAATTTGGATAATTAAGAGAATCGCTGAATAATTTCTGCCTGCTGTCATCTAAACTTAATATAGTGTGAACCACACTGATGCAATAGTATTTATAGGGGTGCAATATATTAATAAAAAGGAGACAGGAGGACTGGCCCAGAATAAAACCCTAATTCCTTAAAAGTTTGGGATGCTGTGTAAAATAATAATGTGCCTATCTTTTTTGACATATATAGTCAATTGAAAACTGAATTAATACAATATATTTAACATTTTATCTTACCAACCTTGTGGATTTTTGTAAATGTATACTTTTTCAAAATTTGATGCCAAGAATATGTTTGTAAAAGGTTGGGACAGGGGCAACAAAGGGCAGGGAAAGTTGTGCAAAACTCAAAAAACACCTGTTTTTGGTACATTCCACAGGTGAGCTAGTTAATTGGAAAAAGATAATCGTAACACGATTGGGAAAAGCGAAAAACTTTACCATCTACAAAGATAATTAAAAGATTTAGAGAATCCAGAGAATTCTGCAAGTAAGGGGCAAGGCCTCATTGGAAGTACTAAAGTACTACATGGGCTTAGGGCTGAGGGAGTAAGCTAACCCTTAACAAGGCTGTGAGATTTCCTGATCCATGTTCACTGTCGGGAAGGTAAACGACCCAAAATAGCTGAAATGACCGAAGTTGGAGTGACTGAACATCAAGATTTTTCGGAGGATTTTTGTGTGTTACGGACAGAGGTACTGCTACTCTGCCTGTAAATGTAACTTTAATCGTCAGAAACTCAGAGGGAAAGTATTAACGACCAAACTATGAAAGGAATCACTTCGTCAAAGAAGTCCGTTGAAGCTGGATGGAGACATTTATGGTTGCCAACCATTAAAAGGACGGACTGAACCGGTTAAACCATAAGAAATTCTTGTATTTACACAGAGCTTATTTCATACATACACACAGCTCAACTTTTAAAAGCAGTGAGGCTGCAGCCTGTGATGATTAGCTACATTAGAACAGGGATTTGAAATCAACAATAGCTCTAGTCTAAACATCACATATGTATTTAATAATATACATATCTGAGAATTTCAGATGATTTCAGTGGTCCAGTCCGCCCATTTTATGGCTTGCAACCATTAACGTCTTGGCCCAGCTTCAAAAGGCGTCTGAACGCCTTTTTTTTATTTAATTTATTTTTTATTTTACTATTTCTTTTTGAACATCCAACGGCACAGTCAGACACCGTTACCCCCAGAACCTCTTCTGTTCCCTCTGTTTCTTTATTGTTTTCATAGACCACACTTGTTTTCCTCTGAATTTCTGCCGCCGGTCTGCGCACGCAGCCGGCAGTGACGTAACCGTGATGTCTACTCCAAACTGGTCTATAAAACAGATTTTGCATATGGCATATTCCCACAGGAATGCAGATTAAGGTGACAGATTAACAATGCAGTTAGCTGGTGACTTTACATTCAGCCAGTCAGTGATCAGACTCCTACTATATCCTTTTATCATTTTTTTCAGTAAGATTGTCTCATTTTAAGTGAATTAGTGAAAGGAGTCTGCAGCCTTTGTGTTGGAGCATTTGGACAGACAGAGCAGTGAGAGGACAGGCTGTGTAGTGTGACAGCACAGTTTTTCCTTACACTGAGCACGTGTCTGGATTTTACAAATGCTCTACTATTCAGACAAAGAAAAAAATTGTATTGATTGATTTATTTCAGTTTTAGTCAGACTTTGGATTTATTTTGGATTTAGGAACACACTGCTAAAAGTAGGCATTAGTATCACACCACACTGAAGCAGGAAAGTAGTTCTGTTAACTGGCTTTCTCCGGGGTTTTCACCAGCGGATAAGACTTCTGCTCGGGTTACCTGAGGTCACCAAAAATAAAAATCATCAAGGTGTAGCTCTTCCACCAGAACATGTGCCACAAAGCTAATGTGTCGGTAAGACAGATTTCAGTCTGTGCACACCTACGCAGTCCTCCAAGGTCTAATCAGGCGTGATAATTAACATCACCTGCGTGGGTGGATCGTAGGTGCAGAAAGCCTTTAAGAAAACCAGGTTCCTCACTCACATCATATTTCTGCAGAAGAAAAATATTAGTGAGGTATCTTAAGTGCATGTAAACAGTGAATGGTGTAGTTTCCTTCATACAAAGGCAAAACAAATAAAATATTGGTTAGATCAATCTCTTTTCCAAAGAAAGAGATCAAAAATGAGAAGAATGAGAAAGTTGCTCCCTTGAATGCTAACAGAGAGGTGAGTCAGTGCAGTATCAGTCGTGCAGCCTCAGAGTGACAGCAGAAAGCATCGCTATGAAGCCCAGAAAGATCACAGTACAGACTACAGGCTGTTTGATAACAACAGGAGGCATTTCAACTGAGCTTTAGCCTGGACTTGGTTTATGCCAACTTAATAATGACAATAGTACAAAAAAATATTGCACTGGTTTTCACTGATTTCTATTGGGAAATAATATATAGATTTATTTTTTAGAGGAGAGGATTGGTTTAAACTGACTTTGTGCCCTATTTAGATGATCTAAATCACATGGTCTAAAGTGTATGTCTAACTCCACTTTTGCTAGTTAAATGGTGCACGATTAACTTAATTAATCATAGGTGTGTTTTGGGCGTAACATGAATTAAACCAATCAGAGTGTCAAATCCAATTCCCTTTAAAAGCCAGGTGTGCCTGCACCTGGCAGGTTACTATTCATATGGCAGATTCGGCGAAATAAAGTGATCGGCTTTAGCACAGTGACTTTGACAGCTAGCATTAGTCTTCAAATCATCTGACAGGAGATGTTAGATATCTGTTGCAGCCTGGCGGGATAAACAAAGTTTACAGCGCCATTCATCTTTGCTGAGGGACAGGTATACGGTCCATGGCTGGTGGTCCCTCCAGGTCTCCAGGTCCAAAACTACTCAGCGTGTACCTGACAGGCCACAGCACACTGAGTCAATTTGGGCCAGGCTTGGGCCATTTTATTTCTTTAAAGACCTGATTTTGCTCTTTTAACCGCAAAAATGACAATTTCTTATGTCTTATGTACAGACACGATGTGCATTGGCAAGGCACAGCAGAATAACTTCACTGAAAATTTAAATCTTCAGACACATCAACAATGATGGTCAAAAAATAAAATAATTCATGAAGTCAAACACACAACCCCAGGATGGATATGGGTATTACAAGGGACAGTTTATATCTACTGGACAGAATAAACTCAGGTGAAGTCTGTTTCTTCAGGAAACAGTTTTTGAGGGATTCAGATCAAAGTCCTACATAACCACATCAAACACTAGTCTCATAACTATGTAACTGACAGACTTTGTAAAAAAAACAAACCATGATCTTTTCCTAATCCTAACCAGGCATTTCCATTGCACACCATTTACCATGTTATCAAATCTGGGGCAGTTTTATAAAGCTAAATACTCACATACATTGTTTGGAGATTCATTGGCAAACAACCTGTCAGAACAGAGTCTTTGTACTGTACGAAGACATGTTTCCATCTGACATCGTGCTGTAAAGATCCTGGTTCTTCACGTTATCTGGGATTTTGTGCTTCAAGAAAATGTACATATCTCCTAAATTATTTGTATTATGTCTTTTAATGTTTAAGACATGTGCAGTATATTCTTGCAACTGCATTGTGTTAAACAAACTATCGACTACTACATTCTCTTTTTCTTAAGGAAGCTCAGATCTTTGCTGGCAAGTGTGCTGTTTAACGCTGCAGTCTGCTGGGGAGGCAGCATCAGACACAGAGATGCAAGGAGGTTGGACAGACTGGTCAAAAGAGCTGGATCTGTGGTTGGAGTCAGGCAGGACACACTGGAGGAGGTGGTGGAGAGATTCACCGTCAAGTTGTTTGAGACCATAATGAATTGATGGCTCCTCTCTCTCCGTTGCAGGACGGAGAGATTCAAGAGATCCTTCACTCCTACAGCCATCAGGCTGTGTAATACCAGAGTCAACAGACTAACTGACTTTCCCCTCCGGCATAAATAAAGTAACACTGGTTTTGATTTGATTGATTGATTTGATAAAAAGAAGTCTGACCATTAGGGAAAGTTGCTTTGAAGCTTTGGTGTGTTTGTTTTCATGTGTTTTCATTGGACTCCCCTGAAATTAAATCACGAAAATAAAAGTTAGGAGTAAAGCAGTAGTTAGTGACTATTAGTAAAGAAATGGCTTTTTTGAATGTCAAAATCAAGTGTTTATTTTCCACCTTGTTTGATGGAGCCGAGGAGCTGCCTGTGAATAGTGAATTAGCGGTCCACTCTGTCAGTGTGGCTCTGTCTCCATATTGAAGCATCAAAGAGTCCCAGCATGTTTCAGGAACATTTTAAGTTTTAGATGTGGCCACCGTTAATTATTACTGACAGTAAACATAGCACATTCATATGTTAATGATGTTCCTGTTTTTCCACAAACACTCGCCTGTGCCATTAGCATGGCTGAGAAATGAAGATGAGCTGTGCTGAATGGAAAGTGACCTGCACACAGGCTATCGTTCATCCTGCAGATGACCCCGAACAAACAGCAAGGCAGCATGTTTATCTATTGTTTTACTTTTAAATCGTCATTTGCCAGATTTCTTAGACATATTTTCTCTTCATATTCCACAATAATTGCCAACCTGTTTTTAATTTGCATCAAGTCTCTAAGGGGCCTCTCTAAGGAACAGACAGGTTCTTGGTTTCTGATTTAAAACATTTTCTGACTGCTCACATTTGAGACAGCTTCTGTGAAAAACAGTCAATTTACTAATCTACAAGGAGCAATGTAACATCACTTCTACTTCAAAACTAGAGGGAATGTCTGTTGAGAAACAGTGGAAGCAGTTTCGCCATTAAATCTATCAAATTGGAAACTCAGATGAAGTATGATTGGTTTAATTGGACCCAATATTATAACCTCTCAAATATTACGTGGTGTATGAGTGTTTATATTCTCACGGCTGGAAACTAAAGAAAAATATTCATTTCCTACAGTATATACACAGATATGAGGATTCTGTGAGGAGGAGGAATGATTAATAACTTGTTTACTACTAAGTAAATGCTGCCTCATCTCCTATGTAACCTTTTATTTTTAACCTTCATTTAAATAGAATTATTGTGCATGTCTTTAAGACGCCCTGTTAAGGTTAAGCTTTAGGGTTTTTTTGTTTTGTTTAAAGTTAATTGTAACATTTAAAAAGGTATTGTTTAAGATGGAGATGTCCATAATTCAAACTTGATGCTTCAAAATGGTAGCCCACAAACTGAAGGGTGATGTTACATGGCTACATGGCTACGTCCATTATTTAGATATAGTCTATGGGTTTCCCTGAAAAAACCCTCTAGCTTTTGTCCATCAGGAGAAAAAGAGGAAAGAGTGTGATGTTGTAATAGAGCCAAACATTCCACAAAGGGAGGAGGTGAAATTCTCCACATACTAAGTTGATTTGAAGCAGGAATTTTCAAACCAAACTGTTTTCTGTACCCGGTGTGAACATGTTAATGTCTGCAGTAATGTTGAGCATTTTAATATGTGTGTCTGGGGGGATTTACTCACTTTCAGAGTCAGCCTCAAGTGGCCAAATGAGTTTTTGCAGTTTTTGGAACTTCCAGATTGAATTTACTTTTCAGCTGGGGAGGTTTGAACCATGTCAACAAAGACCCACAAACCTCAACCAAGTAGTTTTACTGCCTAAATCCAACAAACCCCCATAGTGTTGTCTATAGCAGTCGGCCATGGCATTGTTGAATGATATTCCAATTAAAAGATGTTGTGTTGCCAATAGAAGCTGCTTACATGTTGTTCAAATAGTTCTTACTGTATATTATGTAGATATTATGTATTTTGTTAATTAAGGCACAAAACACTAATCTAACTTCTCTAGATTTCTATCCCATTGGTTCATCCAGCCATGCAGGAGCGGTGAGGTGTGTGAATGATGCTGACACACCCCATGCTCTCTATCCACATGCATGGAGCCTGTTGGATTATCTCTGCTAGCAGCCACCTCACGTCACTGTTAATACTAAGTTAAGCAAATGCAGATTTCTTCCAAGCAATTCTCTCACGAAAAGCATTAGTTTGTCAGCATTTTGATGCTCTCTTCAGGCTGGGATTAAACGGAGGGATTAGATGTTACATTCACTCACTGTGACTTTAACTTCGTTTTACCTTCAGGTTAAAATGAAGAACTTTATCATGTGTTTCACCTGAGCCCTTTTCCCCCTCCCGACTTTCCCCATCTATGCCAGCGTGTGCACAAGTGTAATATGACTACTCTCCTTACGGTCATGTGACATGTTAGGAAATGACAGCAGTGATGAAACCCTGCATGTTCTCACCAGGACTCTGAGAAAAACTGCTCTGCAGTATTAAATAGGTTTTCATTTTTTAGCTACGGAAAGGTGCTTACAGTCACGTCCTACAAGAGGCAGTTTGAGATATTTGAGTTTAATGTTCCAAAATTTAATTCAGCCCACAAAATCTGATAAAAGAACAGGCTCCAGTGACGGATGTCTGTCTCTCCCAGTACTTGAGTACCCTGCCGCCCCTATCAGCAATATGAAGAGCATTAACATGATAAAAGACTCCCATCTGCACAACAAAGCTCGCTGCTGTGATACCACATTATGATCTACACATTGTCATGTGAAAGACCTCGAAATGCACACATTACAGCCCAACTTGAAGCAGATTCAGCCCATATGGGAAGTTTTTTGCTAATATTTAGCTCTGATTTATAGAACTGTCATATATCCAAGCACACGTTTCTTTACCCCTTTCCAGATCCATCATACCTGTGCTGTAACAGGCTACAGGTGTAGCTCTGGGCCAGTGGGCTCCGCGGTTACCATCTGTTTGGCTTCTTCTTAACCTCCCTGCAATTTATTCAAAGAAATAAGCCTGTGCCCTTTACAGTGACAGTGTAATATCCATCCATGTAGCACTCTGCTCATACTTACAGATTAACACAGATGGCCTTAAAGCTGTAAACAAAAAGGAACATGGTCTCTTCCTTTCACACTGAATGAAAAAGGATGCTGCTTAAAGAACCATCTGGCTGATTGGAGGCTGTTGATAATGACTAAGCAATAAATTATGATAACCAATCACTCATCAGTGCTCACTGATAGATTGCCTGATTTTGAACCTATCAATGGAAATTGAGAACAGGTTTTAAATTGGTGTGATGATAGCCAAAAAAAATCATGCAGCAGCAGTTTGTCAACATTTTCGCCACTCTAATGGCGACAAATGTTTGAGGTTACTGTCCGTCCCCGTAAGCAAAGTCATCTGTACAGGCGAGAGGATGGGCTGCAATGTATGTGCTGCTGATGAGCTTTCTTTAATGGTCCACCAACAGCCATATGCTGGTTCATCTGTCATCTGCAGCCCTACCTGACGGTCCTGACAGCCTCCAGAGTGAAGCGGCTGTTTAACCTGCAGACCTGCTGTTAAAAACCTCGAGCCGACGTAATTAGCAGCCCTGACTGCCTCTTCGTCTTCTACCTCACCCGTCTTCCCCCCGTTTCACCTGCCAAACCTTCACTTTCTCAAACCTCTATTAAAGGCAGGAGCTGGCAGTATTCTGTATTTTTGTTATTGTCAACAAACCCCATGAATAGACCAAGACTGTTTTAAAGATGCTCGTCTCCTCATTCACTACCTGTTCAACAGACAATCAGTAGTTAACTCTATAGTGAGCAAGCAGCAGCTATCGGAACTGAAACTGCAGCCAACATAGCATTGCCTCAAATCGTCATTCTGTCTAATGGCCAGAAGGGGGCGACTCGACTGAGTGCAAAAGGGTGCTCATGTTCAGTTGCAGGAAGTGTTGTCAACAATTAGGGATTTTTAAGCCACTGATCTTTTCCCTATCCATAACCAAGGTGCCTGACCTTCAGCAAAGTGTTTAAAACAGACGATTGTCTAATATTTAAAATAACAACTGTCACATGTCAAACGTGTGTTTCAGTCATTTAAAGGCTGCGGTCTTCATGTATAAACTAGTACAGCTTGTTTATATTCCATATTCCAACATATTTGTGGTTAAAAAATTTTGAAATTCGACACATATGTGGTTGCAGAAACATACAATGGCAACATTTATTCTGGTGACTGGGCTGGACACACACTCCAGACACCAATGCTGTGATTTAAACATCACACACATTTTACATCCAGGATGCCAGCATGCTATCTAAAATTGCACACTTATGGCAGCATAAGGCATTTGTTTATGCATGTTTAGTGTAATGGCAGATCTTCTTTAAGGAAGTATTGCCAAATCTCTGTGTGAAAGGGGCTTATGGCACATGGTGGTATGTGTGGAACTGACTCTAGGCTAAACTACCTGTGTGACTGTGTCAACAGTAATGAAAATAAAAATTTCATTCACTTCACATATTCTATAAAAAGATCTGCACAAACGATAGAAACACACGGGCTTGTCATGTTACTGTAGTTTCCTTTTGCAAATCAAGGTAAGATAATTTCCTAGATAATTATAAAGAATCAAAAATAAAGTCTGAGTAAATATGTCAGGGTCACTAAGACAAAAGCCTTTTACGTTTAGAAAAATGACTCAGGCTTAAGAGAGAAAAACAAACAACAAAGATTCAAATAAGCCATTAAGGAGCAACTTAAAGTCAAACCAATCAAGCAAATTAATTAAAACCTCCCCCCCTGTCCTCTGGGCTGCACAGTGTCATCATGTGGCCCCTGCTAATTCATGTAATCAATGACTTTGATCAAACACTTACGTTTGTCACTTTTGATACCCATAAATGCTAAATCACTGTCGCAGCGCGGGGGGACCATGAGCCCTGACCATCGCACTATTACTTGCTTGTATTGTTAAGGATCCACGAGTTTATTCTCCTCGAGGGATGTCGCTCTGGATAAGGGCTTCAGCTAAATGAAATGTGAAAGTAAAAATGAAGGAATGCAGTTAAGTCTCTGCGCGGAGGGGCCTGATTCCAAAACAAGCGACATGCTCAGTGGATTTTAATGCAAGCCACAATTTAGTGTGCATGTAATTGCTGTGATTATGTGGTGATTGGGTTATGTAGATTACACACCTGTTTTGGGGCCTCCCACAGGCAACTCGCAATTGACATTTGAGAGATGGAAATGATTGACTTTGCTTCAGGTTTAGTTAAGCTTTCTTGTAACACACTCAGGGATTTGGCATTCTGAGTCTGTGGGGTGTTTGAAAACTACAACAAGTAAATCTTCAGAGGAGGGATCAGTCGGTATTTTCTTATCTTCATTTAAAGTATTATTAGAGACAAGAGTTGGTATTTAGGTAGTATGCATTTACCCAGAGTGGATCAGTGAGTGCGAAACAGAATAAGCTGCAAAATCACCAATATTACAAGTAATAAGAAATGCAGGTCATTTAGTAGCCTGACAATATTCCTGGGACAGATGTTCTATGAATATATAAAGAAACAGCAAAGCTAGGTTAGGCTATTCCTTCAGTGAGTTAGAACAAGGAGGAAGATGTGGGTGTGGGGTATGAGATGCAGTGTGGTGATTCACTGGTTTGCTGACCCAGTTTGGAAGAACTTCAGCATGTGTTTCAACAATTCACCCTGACAACCAACAATATGACCAGCTCCAAACTGGTCATACTGTAGAGTTTAGCTGTCAGCGCTCTGAGGGTAATAATGTTCTCTGTCTCTGGGTTATGATGGATGGAGCAAGGCCAGGCTTTGGCACACAAACACACACCCCAACACACACACACAAGATTTTATGAACAGGTCCTTAAGAGTCCAGTTTCCAGTCAGAATCCAATAGGAAATATTCTTAAAGTTACACTGTGTTTGCTGCTGCAGCAACACGGCATAAGAGCTGAATGTTGCTGACGGTGTAGTGCCTGTTTGGCTCTACTGGTCATCAACCCAACCAATTCACAATGGTGGTCCTAAGGGGGGGCAGAGCCCTGTAATATTACACCTGGACCTACCTCTGGCCCCCCAAACAGGAGGCTGTAGCTGGCTTGACTATAATGTTACAGTGAAGATACTGATATCCTTTAACGCCAGAAGGCCCAAGGAATCCATTGGTAACCATGTCATTATATCCTGTTGGTAAACAATGCTCCAAAATGATGATACATTTTTGCAAGGCAGAAACAAGCAAGAACATTCACAAAGGGGTCCCTTGACCTCTGACCTCAAGATATATGAGTGAAACCTGATCCTATGATACCCATTTGCCTCCCGTTACAGACATGCCCAGTTTATGCTAATACCATGCAGATTCTTGCATGCAGTATAAATGTGTTATTTGCATTTAAAATGGCCACATGAGTGAGTATGAAGCTGTGGTCTGGGCAGCGATAAGCACGAGGAGATTCATTTGCATTAAAGAGGCTGTGTTGCAATGTTTGGTAACACAGTGACAGCTTGCAGGGCTAACTCTGTCTCTGTCAGATACAATTCTTTTATCACTGAGTTTTTGCTAATTCTTTGTGAATTAGATACGTATAGTTACATACCGCAAATGCCGCAGCTGCCCTGTGTACACTAAAGCTATAACCTCCAAGATGCCAATCTCTATTAACAATCTTTACATAAGTATACAGCATCAGTAGGCAATATGAATAAATATATATCACATTGAAGTTAGTTTGGCTCACCTGATTATGTATGAGCTTCATGTGACTGAAAACTAAAAAGTTGACCAGGTTAAATTATTAATATTACATGAATGAAAGATTAACTGAGGTCCAACTCCTGAAAGTGACTTGATGATCAGCCAGAGAGAGAACATAGCACTGTGATAAAACTACACTTGTGGTAATACAGTTACTAAGTGACGTTTCTTCCCTCACAATTGATCTTTGGCTGAGTACAGACAGCAGTTTGCAGAGAGCACCAAAACCCAACAACAGCCAAGCTTCATTTGGCCTATCATCAAGCTACTCCTAGAATTACCATTAATTAGCAACAGCTTGATATGACCTGCTGCTGGTGACATTTGGCAATGATCACTTTGGTTAAAAAAAAAGAGAAGCTGCTGCCTGAATGTTTTTGTACACTGCCAATTGCTCATAAGAGTGGAGCAGAAAAAATTCATTCAGTAACAGATTTGGCAGAAATTTTCCATTTTTGCATTGTCTTGTTATTCTGCAGCTGAAAATAATACATTTGTAAACATACAGCATGCAAAGTTTGTCCCTCCTTTTCGTCTCCTCGAGCCAGAGAGAGAGAGAGAGAGAGAGAGAGAGAGTGGAAGTGGTTGAGACAGGTAGGCAGTGAGTGAAGTGAGGGAGCTGCGTTAATGAGACAAAGCAGTGAATCAGAGGAATAAAATGTTATTTTCTATATCACAGTGATTATATTCCAAATACAAATAAACACGCACACTATTGGGTGAAATGGACAGGCCAACAGAACACATCAGCATGCTGATGGAGAGAGATAAGGAGCAGGGAAACACTGCCAAACAAACAGAGATGTAACAACCTGTTTGTCGCCAAATACCGCTGCTGTGTATCATACTGACGGGGTGGTGCCGGGTGTGCAGTCGCTCCAAATTAAACACTGCAACACATTAGAGTGTTACACATCACCGGAGGAAGCCATGACAATGGGAAAGGACTACAAGAAGGACCAAATCACAAAAGATATGTAGGCCTAACTATAATATTCTGACAAGTTGTGACTGATAACGTGGGTGTCTGCGTCATAGTATCCAAAAGTCTTTGTTTCCCCAATCCAGACTAGTCCACAACAGCAGAGATTTGAAACAAAGACGGGCTCAGCAGCAGCTCCAAAACACCGGAAACACTGGAGAAGTGTGGACGCTAGGCATCAAAACAAAAATGATGTGGTTCATGATGAAAATGTAATTGTGTTGTCAATTTTAGAATCATGTCAGTGGGTAAACTGGTCAGGTGAAAGAAATTGATTGATTCAGGGTTAACATGATGTCCCACAAACTAAAACATGTTAGCAAGAGAGCACAAACCACCAATGAATACTTTGTAAAGTAAAAAACTAAAAAGTAACTGTTAGATAATGTAACTGCATTTCTTTATTTTTTGATAACAGGAAAATAGGATTTAGCAGAAGCCCGACTCACGAACAAACAACGATTTTGAGGATATTACACTTGCAGTCACTGATGTTTCAAAGTAAACATAATGTATCAGATTTAGAACTTTCTGAAAGGCACAGCTGTGTATATTTACTGGAAAAGCTCCACTCTCCAAGGACCTTTGAACTACCCACTGTGCACTCTGTAGTGCACTTGGTTAACATAATTGGATTCAGACAGAAAGAGAGAAAGAGAACGGCATGGGGAACAGAGAAGGAAATAAATGTAGGGAGCGAAGAAACAAAATGACACAAGAAAGATTAGAATGGACCAAATTAGACTAAATACAGATATGTTAGCATAGAAAAAGAGATGAGAGTTCAGGGGAATTGCAGAGTGCTGTTTACTCTCTCTGCCGTAAGGGCATGATGAAATATTGAATTATTGAACCAGATATTTTGCATGGCCAACAGGCTTTCATCAGTGCAGAATCTGTTCCCTGTAATGAGGCCAGAGTTAGTCCTCTGTGGTGACACGAAGACAAGACGGATAGAACTGCACCGAGCACGGGGGTCCTGTGTGTTGTGAGGTGATGTGCTGTTGGTCTGTGCAGGTGTGTTCACTTCAGGGTCTGTATGCTGAAACTTGTGAGACATCTCTCCACAAATAGCAAGTTGAGTTTCCTGTCAAAACATTTTTTTATTATCATAATTATGATCACACCCACTCACAAGCTTAATTCCTTCACTTGACATTTATCAGCCACAACCAGAACACCACCAAACACGCAGCTATTGTAATGGGCCATTGTGCATCACTGGATATACTACACCTGTCCACCTCCTGCCCTCACCTCGTCCCACAGGTCCTGATATGATAATGGTCATTGTGAATTTATTTGCTGAAGAAGCGTTTGCAGCCAACAGTGCATAATCACGTCTGATTACAGGCGGAGAGCAGAGGGGTCTGCTAGCGAGGGGGATGGCACATTTGCATAATGTCCCAGAGCATGTAGCACAGGTGAAAGAGCCAGTCATTTAAAATGGACGGAGCTGCAGTTCACGCCTTTGGAGTGCTGGGTACTGTGGTTGCAGGCTGCATAGCAAGAAAGATGGATGAGGGCTCATTAGGACCCCGCCTGTTATGAGCTGGCGACCACAATAAATGAACCGTTTTCTGTCGTAATACAAATAATAATGCTTTGTCCCATTTCTCCCCTTAATCCCTCCCCCTTGTTTCAGAGTTGGCTTTAGTTTGGAATATCCCTCTAGAAACAAAGTTACAACTGGTGGAGATAAAATAGCTCCACAAGGATTTTAATACATTATTATGAGCCAACAGAAAAACCGAAACCTTGTTTAATCATGAGTGTGCTGAATGCCATATTTGTGTCAGCATCAGAGGCATCGCCAGGTGCAATGGGAGAGCAACAATGCATGTTGTCTTATGACACATTTTACATAATCATTAAAGATGGCACAGATTAGCAGCAATAAGACAAAAATAATAGAAAATAGAAAATGCCCGTTATTATGCAGGCAGAATGAATACTTCACTGAATAATATTTTAATTATAGGACGAATGGAATAAAAACAGAACCTTTGTAATTAACATATTTCTTAAGTAAACGTTGTTTTCAGTGGGAAATTATGTTCTGAAGCTGTCAGCTGCTGGAGAAACTCCTCAACGGGAATATGCTCACAGTGTCTTTAAAGCTTGTTCGGAGCCTTGCATCTTGCCTACATTTTTGGACAAGCACGCAGCAAAGAGAGCAACCTTTGATTTAACCGAGACTGCAGTTTGTTGCAGTAGTATAAACAAGATGGGATGAAAGTGTGGATGACAGTCTCCAGGTCTGCAAAAGATAAAAAGGGCATTCTTTTATCAATGATCTTCAGCTGCAGAACCCAAGACTGAGCAGCCCTTATATATTTGAAACAGCCGTTAGAGTAGATGTATTTTTATCAACAGCTTAGCAGGGTTTTACTAAACGCCTATATAAATGTGCTAAAAGAGCAAATAAACATGGTTTGTTGCATATAGTTTTGAGAGCCTAGAATTATTTCTCAGGGAATTGTTATCAAAAGCTAAAGATAAACAAGGGGGCTATGGTGAGTACCTGGGAATACTATCAATTTCTCCAACGTTGGATTTAAAAAAACGTGGTGAAGATTCAGCTTTCAATTGCAAGAAAATCTAACCTTTGCAGGTCTGACAGGATGAAGAGGAGTCTGCCGCATTGCCAGCAGCTCCGTGAGGCTGCCCTTAGGCACAGTGTTGCTCTAAGCTAAATGTTATCATCATTAGTTTCGTTGGGACAAATTTGGTTGTGATTAATATGTCTATCAGATTTAATTTCCATCTAATATCTGACAAGATATTTCACTCAAAACCACGACTGTGAGCCTCAGATATTTAGATAAATTAGATTGTTTTCAGCGTAAATGTGTGTGGAAAGTTTTTTGATGGCGCTGGAGTTAAGGTCAGAATCCATCACTGGGGCAACATGAGCATCTGTTATTATGTAGCAATCTATTAAAGAAGTTTTGGTTAGGTAAATATGTTTATTTTTTGCACTCCTCCATACAGACTTTGATGCTTTTATACTACGTCACCTGACTTCCTTATTGCTCACATCCTAATAATTACGGCTAACAATAAAGAAACATATGAGTCTTAATTAGCTGCTTGCACAAACAGTATACACTATAAGGTTATTTGGGGGGTGGACAGTCTCTATCCTATATTTCTTGAAACATTTCACTAAAAAACTAAAATGTCAATCTCATCATGGTGGCACAACAGAAAAAGTCAGGGATCACCAAAGTATGTAGGTTTCATCCTCTGGTGACTGCATACAAAATTTCATAAGCTCTTGTAATAGTCTGACCCAAAGCATTGCCACTAGCGGGGCTAAAAAGGAGAGGACACTGGCAGCAGTCGAGGAGCTGTTTGTTATTTTTAATATATGTAGGGACACTGTATTAATGCTTTATTGGGGATTAAGTCCAGTGGAAATAATGAGGATTTTATTTGAAGGATGCTCTCTGTGTGAGATGCACCAAAGAATAGTTTGCTGATTTATACAGGATGAATACAGGAGACATTAAAGGGAAGGCACTGTCGGGTTTGTGTACTGAACTTAAAATTTCTGACCAGAATGCAGTGTCAGCCTAAATGTCAAAAAAGTGAAAATAAAAGTAAGTAAGGCGATAGTAAGGAGGAACTTCTGGTTTAATAGTACAGCACAATGATTGATGGTTTGATATCTCAAATGAATAAAAAAAACACAGGCATCATGGGGCCATTAGTATACAATCTTCCCTTCTGTTCTTCAGCCCTGTGGCACTAACAACTTTCAGGATTTGTGAGTGCAATAAAGAGACCATAGATTCAAGGTAATTTGCTCCACAATGAGGTGAGACCCAGAGCGCTCGCGGAAGGCTTGCTACAATGCCAGAGCAGTTAACCTGTTCATCGGTCAAAACAAACAAGCCTCACCGTCAACTTTTATCAGCCCTTTATTTCATAACCTTGGTGGAGAAATGAGAGGCTCTCTGAGTGGTTTATGGGGAGGCCGTGTTGAATGCTGGGAGATGCGGTAGCCCGCCTGAGCAGCAATCGCTCTGATCTACAGCAATCTATTGATCCAGCAAGCTTGTCCAATCAATACAAGAGAAGAGAAGAGGGGAAACAACATTAGAGGAGAAAATAGCCTATTTAAGGAGGCTGAAGAGTGGGAGAGGGGGCTGCATACACATTTTGATAGGACAGGTACTGTATGTGGATTCTGCACGCACACATTGGGCTAGATGAAAGGAAATGTATTTTTCCACGGAGACCAATAGAAAAGCTCTTATTTCCTTAGGAGTGCCAGGAATGTAATGAGAAAACTAGCGGAGGGAAAAAGGCAATGGAGGGGCTGGTTGGGATGAGATATGAGATGAGGCAATGAAGCATTGCCGGCACGCTGCGATTGAGTCGTCTGAGTTAGGCGGACATTCCAAAATGCGTTACTGCACCAGCTAGAACAAATCAGGTCTGTCAGCTCCGCGTTCAGATATCTTCATACTGGGCCACGGCATAAAAAGACACATAATTGTAACAGCACATATTTGACCCAAGCAGCAGCCGGTGTTTCCATAAACAGCCGTGTGTTCTGTCAGTGTAACCCTGAGCCACAAACAGATCCCCTTTCTCTTCATTCCCTGTCCATTTCTCTGTAGAGGAGCATTGTATCATGCCAAAATTGTAACAGACAGATGCTGAAGATGGATGAGATATCACACCAATGTAAAGATTTCCGTGTAGCCACAGACAGGCAATCAGATGTAGGATGAATGAGTTCTAGGGCACATGATCATGAATAAAGCTTTTTATATGTGCAGAAACTACATGCAGGATATTAATATTGTTTGACTGCAGACACAAAAAGGATTAATACATTTATTTTTATTTTAATAGGTCCAAATCAAGGCACAGGCAGAAAAAAAGTCTAACTACAACTGCATTTTCCAGAATATTTAAAAAGAATTACATGGACAATTGTCCTGGTATGAGTAATGATATGTATTATGGATATCACTATGGAGAAAAAGTAGGTTGGGTTTCCTTTTCTCTACCCCATGCAGTGCTTTTCATTTCTGTTTAATTTCAATCTGATGGCAGTTTCAAAAACCTTAACCACTCTTTTGACTAATTGGCTGTAGGTTATAATTATCTGATTTAAGTTAGAAGTGGTATGACTTTGATTCAAAGGTCGACATCTTTCTATTACCAAACACTGGCATATCTATCATGAGAATTTATTTTCCCACAGAACTGCCAGATGTTAAGACAATTACATATTTAAGTTGCAAAAGTCTGAAAAACTTGAAAGCATATAAAATCACTTTATTTTGTGGAATGATTTTGATATCATACTAGCAATGCTACCCCTAGCAAATGACACTTGATGCTGTTGATGGGTCCATCAACTTATTGTAACAGTAAATTTCACTTTCTGAAGATTTACCTAAAGCTGGGCAAAACGTCCCCACTAAATTTTCAGCATGTTCTTATTCACATGGTCTGAGGGAAAATGAGACTTCTGCTCCTCTTGGCTCTATTTTCAGGCTTTTAAAAAAACTGTGACTGGCCAACCACAGATCATTTTAAAGAAAGGGTGTTCCCATCGGCTTTTCTAAAAATGCAGCGGCTTCCCTTCAGATGGTGAAAGTCTGATTCAATGGTGGAAAATCCATCAGGAAAAGTAGCTATTGCAGCATTGACAACAACTGCCTCCACTGCAAAGCAACCTAAAAAGGGATGGCAGATTCTAAATAAAGAGTCTATCAGAGAGTCTAGTAATAAATGCATGAAATGATGTGTCAGTATCAGTGAACGCAGGGAAAATGCTGTTAATAGTTTAGCCTTCCGCTAACGATAGCCAAAGGCTCAAGGCTGCAACTAATTCAAGTTCATGTTCATGTAGCTTGACCCACTAATTCTCATAGAACCACCAGGATGACTGTGATGATGAATGCCACTCTACAGGTTAACAACAGAGAGGAGAGGCTTGATTTTCTCTGTTGGTGACCAAGCTAACAAGCATGGGAACTGACATTTAGCAGGCTAGCTAACTTGAAACCAGCATTAAACAACCTTGGGTTTTAACTTGTGTAACTGTAGTTGGGACAGACCAGTGCTTACATTACAGTAACCAGACAGCCAGCTTATTTGTGCTGCTTCCTCGCATGACCCTGATAGTCAACCATTGGCCAAACATAAGACATGGCTTACCTGCCATCTTTGAAATGCAGTAGTTCTAATACAGCAAATGTGTCAGTCTATCTCAGCATCATCTAAAGATAGCTTTTGAAATGTTAGGCACAGATTATTAAATGTGGTTTTCATAACATATGTTTTGTCAGACTCTTACAGTGTCTGATAATGGTTAGTTATGTGGGAGAAGAAGAGCAGCTAAGTCGCTCTTGCTGATTCACTTCCTGTTCTTTATAGCAGACTGTTTCTCACTGTTCCCCAGCTTTAAATGCGTTTTCAACAGTCATGCAGCTCAGTAACAGAAATAACAAGTCTAAAGAGAGCAGTGTTGCGAGGCATCGTCCCCTTTAAAACCTGAATAATTGAAGTTGATATATATAATTAACACAGCCATGCTTAAAATCAAAACAAAGAATACTCTTGACACGTCACACCGATGCTGTTCACCCGAGAATCTGTGGAACTGGCACAGTCAGGCGGTGCACTATAAAATCCTATCCAACATGCTTTCTGTCTAGGAGGTCATTGTCAGTTCCAATTTTTCCGTATTCCTCTCCGTCGTGAGCAGCTGCGTGTGCAACAGAGCACGTTTTTCTATCTGCATCACATAAAGGAGTCTTATCTGCTGGCACTAAGTATCAATGTCAGCCGGTAGAGAGTTCAGGGCTGGGAAGTTGTTCAAAGAGTTTATTTCAAAATGAATTACAGAGAAAATGAATCAACACTTATTGAACAAACTACTTTTCTGAAGACTAGTTACTTAAGTCCTTGGTTGGCAAATTTCTAATACTATTTTTATTATACAGATAGGATACTCCATCTTTTAGAGTCAGAAGATGGATTGTCCACTGAGCAATGGACTTAGGTTAAAGTAACTGTTCTTAACTGGTTACGAAACACTTTCAGTTTAATATTGATGACTCTTTCTGACATACATAAGCAAACAAGACCTTCAGTGAAAATACTGGCTGATGCTATAGAGTTATCCTTAATGTGTCTCCGACAGGAGGCAGAGAGCAGCAGTGATACCTCCTCTGGCCTGAAACAAAGCTTCACAGAGCTGCTCAGTCAGTACCACATGACTCAGATGGGGCCAGCTAAAGGCAAAGTAATGGTAAAAAAAACTCTCCACATGGTCCAGGATGACCTGTGCATTGACTTTGGCTTGAAGTTCCTGTATTGCATGCCAGCAGACATAGAGAAGCTGCAGCGGGATAGCAGGATCTGTCTGCACCTTCAGGATCTATAGAACCCTACTAGCCCTGCAACACACAGCTGGATGCCCATGCTGGGCCCACTGGAGGGAACGGAGGCATAGGAGAACCAGAACCAGGCTGTCAGCCCTTCCTGCACTTAAATGAGAGGTTTTCTAAAGGAAGTGTGGCAGCTGCAGATCTTTATGACATGAGGCAGTGGTACCCAAAGAAAAACTACCTATTTTGTCCACAGGGGCCGACAAAATCAATGCAAAGTGAAAGGTCCTCGAAATGTCATAACTTCAGAGCTTTGATACATAGTATTTTGGAGAACAATACCACCAGCCAGCTTGAAAGAATACACATACAGGCATTTACAATGATGTAACATATGTTATCTATGAAGAATGTTTGTTTTGCAAGCATCAGTAAGGCACTTTAACGTTTGTGCAGCAGTTAATTTTGCATGCTATCCTGTTAGCCTTAATTTAAGACACACAATAATGTTCCAATTCTACTCTGTCCAACTGTGTTTGTCATTTTTAATAATTCATTGAATGTTTAAGCTCTCTAAAACCTTCTCTATGTGACACTTTTACCCTCTCAGTACAAAATAATACTGAGCCGAAAATGTCTTCCATAAAAGCTTAAAATATTACATATGACTCTACAGCAATTAGCTCCCATTCTATGATGAGGGCCGCCATATTTTACATTGTCTGGGACGGAGGAGATGCAAAGCAGGCCATTGTATGAGGATCTCATTAGGCTACTAAGAGTTTCGCTCCATCTAAATCATGCGGCTGACGCGTCTAATAGGGTCCAAATAAAGTCAGCTCATTTATGAAGCAGTTAATGTGTTCTGCAGAACTCCACTTGTAGGCCTGTGTTTATGGCCATTACGCTATTCAAGACAATGTTTCTCATTTTTCAACATGCTACAGGGAAAATCCTCTTCACTGCAGTTAGCTGGAGTCTGTGGAATAAAGTGGAGCTGCGGCTCTGAGCACATCTCAACACGAGTTGGGAGAAAATATTGGCGGCAACTATTTATTTGGAGGATAAGGCATTAAACACATTTGCATAATCTGAGCAGTGCTGCAGCTGGCCCGCAACAACATCAACTCATACAGCCCTAATTTCACTCTTATCATTTCTCTGCTGAAAGAGGAGCAGCGAAAATCAACTATTCATCCCTTTTACATTTATTAGCATGACTGCATCCAGCGAGTCTCTCAGCTGCCACTGTTCATTTAGAGAGCGTGTCTTCTGGGAGAGATATCATATGTTGTTTTACGAGTGTGTTAAAAACCAGTGGCCATGAAAAAGAGCAGACATACTGTGGAGGCAACCTTTTAGATAAGGTGAGACAAAGCCCTCAGGAGTGCTTGTGTTTTCACAGAGGGGCTCTAACGTCATAAAGACATAAAACCACCTCTTCCAGATATGAGACATGTATTGATGCAAGGTGCACATGGGCTAAAAACAGAGAGATCGCTGTGACCACAGAACTGCTTCTTTTATTTATACATTTGTCAGCAGGGTCATTAAAAATAGCGATGATCTGGGAGAGGTATGGTGTGCATTTGTCAGGGCAGGGAAGCACTTAAGTCATTTTATTCTGGATGGATGATTGGATTCATTTATGTGTGAGCATTATTTTTATCTTGCAGCTGGTAAAGGTGGTGCTAATTGCAACTACTTTAGATACTGCTGGGTAGCTTAATGTACAATACAGCAGTACAATACAATGCATTAGAATTATGAGTTGATTATATAGTAATAATTTAAAAGTAGTCTGTCTCTATGACCTATCCAGGGTGTCCCTCAGCTTTCCCTCAATGTCAGCTGTCAAATTCTCGATGGACGTATTTAGCAAAGGATTGAAATCAACACAGCAGAACCTGAGATGTCTTTGTAATTCCACACACACTCTCCTTTTCACAGTTTGACTATTACATTACCCACAATGCAATGCAACCACTGGCAATTGAGTGGTTGATTCAGGTGTGCTATGCTAGTAGCTAGCTCCAAGCAGAAATAACTAGTAACAATCTTATTTATTTTTTTTGAAAACTTAGTTACAGTTTTAACTTTAGAGTGACAGAGATACAAAACCTGCTTAAAATAATTAATTTAAATAATTTGTGTGCCTTTAAAAGTCTTCCTTTACAAATCTCCATAATCCAGCCAAACTGTCCCTTCAAAGTGCAAATCCGAACAGGAAAAGCAAAGCTAAAAATCACCAAAAAATAAATAAATTTACTAAATGTAGAATTAGGAAATAGTAATCCAGCCTTGACTTGATTTCCATCCTCTGCTCAATATGACACTGATCTCCTTGTTCACTTCAGATGTAAAAATCACCACCATTATAAAGGAGCTACAGTCTTTTACCGTGTCCAACAGCAGGCTGAATTAAAATACTACTCCATCTACCATCCTGTCCACTCCAAACAGTTCTCTCTCCGTTGTTTCCCATGCCATGCCCCCCTACACCTGGGGTACGTTCAGATCCAAAAAAAGTAGCAAAAAGTTGATTTAAACAAAAATGGTGCTGAATTGAACCCTGTTGTGTTGTGCAAGCGCACTGCTTTTTTAAGGAGAGGTTTCATTAAACTTTTGTTGATAAGCCCAATTTGCTTAGATTTTCAGAGTCATTATCAAGCAAATACTTTTATACATGAAATATGTCGAACTGTTTGTAAAGAATTAAGGTTTGTATACAAATTGCTGCTAATTGGGTAACACACCTGACACACACACACCAAATGAGAGAAAATGAACCTTGAAATCTGTTGCACAGCATTTTGAGGAAACCTGAAAACCTGCTCAACTTAAATGTGCCCGTGTGATCCTGGAGGGAAAAAGGTCCCCTGACTAGTGTTGGCTATGTGAGACTGTGCTTGGCAAGCAAATGGGTGACATGGATAGAGTGCACCCAAGTTTTAGAAAATCTCTGTTTCTGTTATCAGAAGTCAAACAAGGAATGGCCTGGTAAAGACACCAGAGAGCTGTGTCACAACATTTAAAATACAAGATGCAGAGCCTCATGATGAAAAAAGTGTCCAACTGAAGAAGTAAAGTTACCTCAAAACCTGATTTTTCCCTTAACAAGATAAATAAGGCCAACCCTGACATGAGGTATAACATTTCTTCTTTCTAGCTCAATCGGTAATATCAAGAAAGTTGGGGTCAATAGACAATTGTGTGAGATTTCTGTGTACCTCAATTGAACCAAAAGAAAATCTAAATTGGTTCATGTACCCTTGAGGAAAGTTGTATCATCACACTCCGAGGCTCATTTTTCACTTATTTTAAGGGGAAAAATATGATTTTCAAAACTTGCAATAAGATTCGACTTATTCTTCTGCAACTTCTCCGTGGGTTGCCTTCCCGTCTCCGCTGCCCCCCTCCTCGCCTACTCTACCTCCATGCAGCTTCACACTCCATAGAGCCCCAGCCCTTAGGGCCCGGCGCTCCATCCTCATCCATCATCCTGAAGGGGGTAAAAGGGAGATTCACGTTTCCTTAGGGCTGGAGCCATGGCTGGGGCTGTCAGCCAATGGTGATTGATGGGCGGGGTTATGACAGGGCACCTGGGCCAATGCACACAGCTCATCCAGGGAGCATGTTGGCTCCCCAGCACCAGCTGGGCACTGCTATTCCCTCTACAGCACCGGCAGATGTAGCAAGGCGGTGGAGACGCCTATAGGAGCGGCCCCGGGGTGAAAGTTCTGCGTCAGAAGACTGATTCTTGTCAACAGCAGTATAGTTTCAAGGCAGCAGAAGTGGGAGAGTCGTGCAGACACCCACCACTGGGAGGATGACACATACAAATACAGACACTGACGCTGCTGTTGCAATACAGTAACTAAGCAACAGGAAACCTCACACACTGACCACTGACACCACATAGTAATAGAAATATGGGTTAGCATCTCTCTCTCTTTCTTTTCTCTCCCTCTGTCAATTTTTTTCTGTCAGACCCAGCAGACGTGACTCTATTCCAGACTCGAAAACAGCTGAACAGAGCCTCCGCTGCAGCTTTCTCTTCCTCCACCTACTCCTTCCCTGCAACAGCATTATACGCCTCCTCTTTCTTCTGTATTCTGTACCTCCCTCTCCTCTCCTCTCTTTGTAGTGTTCTCCACCCCAAACCTTTCTCCGCTTACAATCACCTCTTGCTCTGTTTCCCTCCCTCCAGCTCCTAGAGTGTTTTCTTTCCGCCGTATTCAGCTCCTTATTGTCCTCCTCCTCCTTTGGCCTCCACAGCATCCTTCCCTGCACCAGCACCTTGTCCTCGTTCTCTACAGAGCCCCGCACCTCCTCGTCCATCTTCATAGAACTCACCTTCTCCTTCACCTTTCCTACGAGACTCAGCAGACAGGTGTGCATTTCACACGCTATTTGTTTCCCTGTTTTGTCATTCTACCGAGCTCCAGCGGTCATCATTAATAACCCTGAGTCCCTCTGGCTGCGTGTTTCTGTGTCTCTGGGCTGATGTTTCCTCCAGCCTGTTGGCAGCGCTGCCAGGCTCAGAGCCTCCGGTGCACAGAGAGATGGAGGAGTTAGATCAGTCCAGACACAAAGGTAGCAAAAGCTGCACACAGCAACACAAAAAGCAAAGTGGGCTCTCTGAATACTAATGGGTATGATGATCTCACATAAAGCACACAATGCTGGAAAATATGTATAATGTAGGGGTGCAGCAATAAAGTGTGTTGTATCACATTGTAATATAAAAACGGTTGTTAGGATGCTGCTGATAAACCACACTAAATGGGTCAGGCAAAACTCCATTGGTTTGTTTAGAAGTTGTATTTTTATGAAGCTGAAAGTTATGAAATAATAAACACATTTTAGAGAACATTCTCCAGCTTTTTTGGGTTGTAACTTTGTTAAACCGTGACACATTGTGTCACATTACATGCATTACACAATACGTTGTACATTTTGTGTGAACTTACACCCCAGAAACCACAATGGTACTGGTCACAATGAGTTAGTAGCAAGTATTGTGGCCTAAATGCATGCTGTAGGAGGGTTACACTGGTGGCAATCACCTCCCCTGGTGCCCTAATGTTAGATAGAAAAAGAAACACAGCAAAGGTTCCCTCATGGAGGCCCCTGTGGAAGCTAGAAGTGCCCTCTGGGAGGCTCATTCAGTGGTGCTGGCGCGACCGCATATAGCAGGTGCCATTCTTATTGTTTTCGCCCCTGCCCCGCAAACATCCTGCGTACCACCAACCAACCCATCCCAGTGGTGGGCCAGTTTAAAGAGATGGTTAGGATTGTATGAGGTACTTGTCCATGCACAAGCTAAGCAATGGGGAACTGATGTCATCTATGCTCTTTAAAGCCACCAGATTCCTTTGACAGAAACAGTGTGTTTCTCAGGCACAAGGTGCTGGTCTACTGCAGAGGTTTGATAGGTTATGGCACTAACAAATATCTTTGTAAGCAGTGTGTTTAAGTTACTTAGATTTCAGTTACTTGTTGAATTAATTGGATTCAATAAGGTATAGGATATTGGATCCTGACTCAATAAAAACAATCTTCAACTTGGAGAGGTCGATGTTATTCTTCCCAGGATTTGAATATGTATGTGTGTTTATCTGTGTTCGCTCCATAATGGACTGACGGGTCATCGGGGTTGTTTCTATTTTCTCTAAACAATGTGCACTGGGACAGTCAGGAGTCAATAGTGTGGGCTAACACTGCGATTTGCTGCCAACCTTTGATTGTCTCTTTGTCTAATATCATTTCCTGCGCCGGGCAACTGTTCCCCTACGGCCACGGCAACAAATACAATCAACAGCCCCGAGTAGTTTATTTAAGGTACCATATCTTCACTTGTGGCAATTCTGCACCTCCCACACAAGGACATTAGTTTCCTTTTAAGAGTCTGGTGTGATGCTCTGGTCTATTACATCACAACATTTTCTAACTTTAAAAGGAAGCAAAGTGCTTATCTGATTGGTCGTGACTGAAGCCAGACGCACAGATAATGTATTTGTCTAAATCCAGCCTCATTTCCAGCTGCGCTGTTTGCCTCTGGCCTCAAAATTACCAAAACTCAGCCGCCACACCCTGTGCACTCACATCCTGCGCTCACATCCTGAGCCACTGATTCACAGAAACAGAGCCCACAGTGAGATACTGAGGAAATGTGTCTCTCTCTTTATCATCTGTTTTATGACAGCAGCCTTTCTTTGGAGATAAACTGCACTCAAACAGGGTCATGCGCTCTTACTCTCTTCCTTCCTTCCTTTTTTCTTCCTGCGACTTCACTTCCTCTATCCTCTTAATGCTCCACTCTGAGTCTGCTCCCCTCCTTCCTTCTTTTAGTTTTCTTCCTCTACCTCTTCCCTTTCTTCATCCATCCCTTCCTTCCCTCCTCTCTATATGCTCTCCGTGTGGTTCAGTGAGGTCATGAAGGGATCTGTGTCCCTTGGCCTCTGTAAGGCAGTGTCCGGTTGGTGTAATTATGATGGATGGAGTAATTTCCAGAGGCGCCTTTCGCCAAGAGGGTTGAACCCACCATGCTTTCTCTCAGCTTTAATGACTTTTTAATAGAGCTCACTCCCAAACCTACATCACAGAGTGCCAGTGAGAGTCACCAGCGAATCACTGCTGTTAAAGCAGGTAATGGCACAGCAGGACACGGGTGGTCCGGGCTAAAGCAAATGTCCCCTTAGGTTGCAGCAGCTCTCTGTAGATGTGTTTTGGGATCCGTTTACCAGGTCCAGACTCAGCTGGACTCCTCCACTGCAGAACAACCTGCCGGAGGAGCTCAGGCTGACAAAAAAAGGACTTTTTCAAATAAAAATAAAAGCACTGCTCCTATCTCGAGTGAGCATCTGGAACTTCAGCCATTAATGAGTAGGCCTATTGTTCTTCCAATTCTTTAGAGTTTTATAGGAAACGGCTTTATAAAAAGACACTGCTGATTAACTGCCGAAAACCAGAGGGCAAACAAACACACTGGAAACTCTCACTTTGTTCTGCGTGATAACAAAAGAAAATGATGATATTTTAAGTAACGTAACTTAACTGCTGAAAAATAAATCACTTTTATGATTTGACAACAGTATGGTTATGGTTTGGTTTGGTTAAGGCACAAGAATGTCGTGGTGACATCTTGGTAACAGTCGTGGTTTGGGTTAAAAGTAGAACACATGGTTAAAGTTTGGGAATTATTGCATTCATGCTGTGAGGAAAAAAGAAATTTGACTGTCAGTTTGAAACAAAAAGCAATTTTGTTATTTGTGTGTTTTTTTTTTAAAACCCATCCAGAAATCTGAATAGCTACAGTTTACCTTTTCTGTCATTAGAGAACAAATGTAGACTCATTATACTCGTTATACTGACTCTGAAAACCATTAAAAAAAAATGTGTGTTTTATCATCAGCATATAATACGAAAATGTCTTTAAGACAGTACTTTTAGTCAGAGGTGAAAAAAGTACTAAATATATTGTACATAAAAGTATTATTTCAAAAACAGTTAGACATAAAACACTTAATTTGTACACCTGTTCAACTGATCTCAAAAAACAATCAGCCAATGGCAGCAACCCAATGCATTTTAAGCATGTGGACGACCTGCTGAAGTTCAAAGCGAGCATCAGAATGGCAAATAGTTTAAAGTCATTGAGCAGCAACTGGCAGATTATTTTCAAATCCTTTGAAGATGAGAACTGATGCATGAGTATTCAGCAGCAATTAACTGAGCTGAAACAGATCAACTTCAGCACCAACAACACAGTGACAGCAAGGCAGTGTATTATTTGAGCTCTTATCTTAAGTCCTGCTAACAGACAACGTCAGGTAGTGAAAGTCCCAGTGAATCTCTAGTTTGAAACTCTGGATAAACGCCCTCAAATTAAATGTAAAAAGCCACGGTGGTGACTAAGGTCTCTGTTTTAGGAGCTTTAGGGACTTTGTAATCGCAAGGGATCTGTGAGTTAATCATTATCTGTATCTGTTCATCCACTATCTGTGCATGTGCCTAAACTGGAAGTGGCTTGAACCTAAATGGAAGTTGATATTTTAAACCTGAAATTGATATTGATTGATCAGAAGTTGCTAGATTTATGATCTAATAAAAAAACTATTCAGATTTGTATTGTATCTTTTTACAGAACACTACTGATGCATTTTACTCTGACGATACTAGTAAAAAGTACATTATCTATACCAGATCAGCCCTAGTAAGTAGTTTTTTGGAGAAGAACATGGCAGCAGTCCTCCTGTGATGCTGTGACTCGTGTGGTAGGGGTTCGGGGACGCTGCAGCTGCCTCTGGACCTGTTGGCCACCTCAACACTATTGTTCACTAACTGCTGCTGTTTGCACCCCTCGCAGCCCCTTACACTCAGCCAGTGAGCGTACACATTGAACTTGTATCTGTCTGAGTGTCAGCTGAGTGCAGAGTGTCTCCTCTGTGAAGCTTTGCTCTCCTGCAGCCGCAGACCAGCAGGAGATCCTTCTCTGCTTCAGCTGTTGATTTATCTCCTTTCTTTTGTTCCTTTCTCACACAGTTTATCATGAATTTTTAAGGAGAAGCCATGTGAAACATTGTAAAGTACCATACTTGTGATAGAAAGTACCTGTAAGTATATTACTCGGGAAACCCCAGATTTACTCTTGTTTCTGAGTTAGTTTTGTGTGCTTGGTGTTTCACTTCACTATATCTGTGTTTTTTGGTGCTGTATCCACTATTTTCGTAGCTTTGTGGCTTTAAGGTGCCGCCCAGATGCATCCGGCAGCAAAATATAAAGAAAAGAGAAAATACAGGCAGATACAGACACCGCTACATACTTCTAGCATAACATGTGTGATGATTGCATGGTATACCTTTAAGTTAAAGTAAAAGAACAAAGAACCAAGTCCAGAGCTTAGTTTCTGCAGTCAGTTTTTATCGGACGTTATACAGAGCCAAAAACAAACAAAAATCTTCCATTTGCAGTTTCAGTGTCTGCTTCCTGTGTCTGTGACTTCATCTCAAGCTGTCTGTGTGTCATCGAGGTCCAGCAAACTGTACACTGGCTTCATCCTCTTCAGCGTCAGAAAAGCTGTTTGCATCTCTGCTTCTCTGATTGAACACAGCGAGGTGCAAATGTCTCGCTTTGCCTCTATATTTTTAATTAGCTCTTATTTTGGCGGCCTCAGTCTTGCTCGTTCAACGTAACGACACCGGAACAGTCACCCTTTGTCATGTCAGTATATTTTTCATCACGACGCACTGTGACTGATGTCTTTGTGTTGTTTCGGAGTTGTGTGTTGTCTTCTGATGTTTTCATGATCTCAAAGAAATGGAGATGACTTGAGGTCGGACACACTGAGTGTCACAGAGTGATTCAGTGAATCCTAGCAGTGGATTCAAGGCCTCCTTCACAGTCTCGAGCACAACAAGCATGTGATCTTCTTGTCACCACTGAGCACTGAGTGAGATGACCTTGTGTGCTTCAGCACCATTTTTTTGACAAGTACTCCACCTGGTTGGTCACCAGCTTGAGTGTTAACAGGTGATATGTTCTTCCCCAGCAGCAGCACGATCTCTGTTGTTTCTCCAGAAGTAAGGAAGCCACCTTTTCTTTTTAAATACCAACAGTTTGATTCATGCTCGTCCTTGCCTGCTCTCTGAGGAGGAGAGGTGAATTGAAATGGTAAAATTGAATTAAGTCCAAATAAACTATTCCAATGACAGAACGTTGAATTAAATTTATCTCCTGAATTGTATTCAGCTATCAAACTCTGCCTTATCTCTTTTGTACCGATTCATTCTTTCAATTTTACAGTTATCAGTTTCTCTGCCCTAAGCGCTGCAGCTGGGTCCAGTTGTTCGGTTAAGAACCCTTCAATACATTTTATCCTTGGTTGTAAGGCGGACTTGTCTGTCTTGACTTAACCCAGAGGATGCCAGCGCTTCATTCAGTGCAGCAACCTCGCCTATGAGCTCTTCAGGGATAAGTTGTACTTATAAAACAAGTGAAAGTAGTTCAGTCATTTTTTGACTTAACTTACAGTACTGGAGAAAGTATTCAAAAGTAGATTTTCTTTTAAATGCATCAGATTCAGATGTTATCAGACGATTGAATGGGCGTACATCAGGAGTTGCCATCTCAACATTTCTGCACCTGGGTAGCCCTATGCTCAGTGTAAACACGTGGTTACTGTTGTGATGAATTCATACAATCCTACACTACAACTCTACAATGACATTTAGCGGACCCAAATTCAGATAGAATACCTACCCCTGACACATTGATCCAAAAACACCCAATTACTGCACACTGGAAGGCAAACAAATCAATCACACTGACATTTTGATTTCAACACATTTTCTCTGTGTTTCACAATTAGCTCTTTTCCTTCATGTTTTGTAGTGATTATGATTAGTGTTGCTGTTTTTGTCAGTCGGTTTATAATAACACATTTCTTTGGATTTCTTAATTAAGAACACAGACTTATATAAACAGTGGATGTAGTCGCCGAAACCACAAAATAACGTATATGGACTGAGGGGTGGATCTTTGGGTGGATCTGCCTGGGAACTGAGGACATTGCACTGCACGCCCATAACTGTGTTAGTGACCAGTCAGTCACAAGGAAGCCACGCCCCAACTACACCAACCATACCCTGCTTTATAATCTACTGTCTCTAAATAGGCCCATTATTTACACAATTAACATCATACTGTATTGAATAAGACTTAAAACTAGTAATTGAGACCATCATTTTTACTGAGATAATAAATCAAGTGAGAAGTAGTTTTATTTGGTATTGAGATAAACAGGTCGACCCCTGCTGGACTTTCGAAAGATTGCAGGCTAAAGACATTTCCACATTTGCTTCACTGCTCAGACTGAGAGGCTGCTGTCTGATTTAGACTAAATGTAGTCCATAGAAGACCAACATCATTTTGTAAAAGTTATCTTATGAGTTATCTTACAGCACAGCATCAAGCACAAGTATTGTTACTATGGTAACATTGTGTTAATGTAGGCTTTGTATCTTTGTTTGAAGTTTTCTGTTGTACAACTCGAACATATATCTGCCAGGTAATCAGAAAAGAGTATTCTCAGTGGTCATGCCATATGAATATTGCATTTTCTCATTTTCATATTTTTACTTTTTTTAAAGAAGGAAAATGTGCAGTGTCTAATTAGTTATGACTTCACTGTCACATTAACTTTTTGTTCTTAAAAAACAGGGGTGGTATCTAATATTCTCTTCCCTTTGCTTTACCTCCTTTTTCTCTATCCCTCAATTCCCATTCTTCTCCCCATCCTTTACTCCGAGCTCTCCTCTGCTCAGCGCTCTGCTTATCATCCTCCACCATCACAGGTTGGAGGCTGTGTGAGACTCTCAGATGTTCCCTCTCATTAGCTGATTCCTGTAAACCTCGGCCTAGTTTGGTGGCTTTACTGTGTCACCATTTACACTCTCCACTTCCTGACATAAATCTTTCATGAGCGTATTTCTGTCTCTTCCAGTCACCTACGGCGAAACACAAATAAAGCACAGCCATCACCTCACGCGTAACGTACAAGTGGAAAAGCTCTTGAAATCACCTAAAACCCACCCAAACCTCAGCGTGGTCAAGCAGCGCCGGGCGACCCGAGACATGAAAGCAGCTGGTCAGCAAACTGTCTGGACCCTCCACCTCCTCTCTTCATCAGCCCCTCTCCTCTTCACCACCACAGTGCTGAGCTGTGGACTTGTGGCCTGTAAAGAGGTTTAGGTGCAAACAAACAGCCCATTTAGTAGCATCTCGCCTCCATTTAGGCCGTCATTATGGCCCTCAAGGCCCTGGCTCAGCACTGAATTATGAATTAAGTTGTCAGGAGAGCCTCTGCTTATGAGCTGAGGGGGTCATTTAAATTTAATTTGAAAAGGGATTCTGTTAAGAATGTATGCTCAGCAACCTCCTGTGGAACTTCTCCATCAGAGTGAAGAGGGGTAAGTACTGACAAGGGCAAATGAAATAAAAATGGCTGGAAGAGCATTGACTAGCTATAATAATGCATAGTGCATGATGGGATGAGAGCTACAAGACACTGACATCGGCAGAAAGGGTATTTGAAATCATTATCAAAGGCGGGGTAAATGCCTGCAGTTGATCTTTTTGTAGCCAGATGTCTCGTATGAGGTGTTGCATTACCTCTGCGCGGTTAAAGTTCTGCTCAGTTGATACATAAATAAATTGCAATAACATTTAAAAATTGCAAGAAAAAAAAAGTTTGGGTTAGCAGTTGAGGATAATAAATGAGGAAATTTAGTCTGTAAAGTAACCTCAGTAGTTTAAGGTATCACATTATCACTGGTTTAACCAAAGATCTGTCAACAGTGAGCTTGGGTTAAGTGAAACAGAGCCTGGGGGTAAGAGCTGCTTCTCTTAACAGGAAAAAAGTCCTTTTAACTGTTCTGACAAGAACATTTTGTGGAGACAGATGTTGGCTTGATTTTTATTAAGGGTCCAAGTCCGAGGGGACGAGGGATGCAGGGAACCCTATTGACATCGCTTTGATTTCTATTTTTCACAGCATTTAGCTGAATCACTTTGTAATTGGCCACGCCCACTTCCGCCTGGATTGATTCTTCGCAAAATCGCGAAATATGCCGTGTCACTTTTTTCGAACTCCTCCAAGGCGCTTGGTCTGATCTGCACACAGAATCTTTGGAACCTGTTAGAGCCGAGGCCTTAAAGCCGTCCTGCTCTGCCCGGTTCTTTAGTCTACACTTGGCTTTTACAAAAACTCAAAACAAGTGAATAGAGTTGACCATTTATTGAAAGAATCATAACCAAATGCAATGTGCAGCGCTGGACTCTGCAGTGACCCAAGTCAGACCCCAGTACAGAGTGAAGAATCAAATCCCTCTTTCCACATTTATCTTCTGGGTTTTGGCCAAACCCCGACAATAGGTTGGACTTCGCAATTGGGCAATTTGGGATGACCCTGCAGCCAACCAGAGCTGGTCATCTTGTGTTAAACTTTCACTATAGAATTTATGGTGTTTATGTAAATGTCTGTTGTCACTGGAGTACCTCTACCTCCCTATCTCACTCTTGTCAGGAAATTTACCTAATAAATCATTGACTTTTATGACCTGCATCCCACCTTAGGAATGTAACCAAAAAGCACTCATTTCCCCTCTGCTAAATGACCCTATAGTCAGAGCTGCACCCAATAACTCTATCTGCTTATGCATATCTTGATAACAGTTTCACTTATCAACACCATACTTAGAATAAATGTTTCTCATGAGCCCCCGAGGATGTCCCCCAAATTACACACATGTCCACCAACGGGTGACGCCATAATCAATGTCAGGGCATTTTGGCCTGTAACTCCTGCATACCATGTCACACTTTAGATATTCTTACATGTGCGCGTTCCCTAAGATTTGCTGAATCGTGTGATATAGGCCATGCACACTTCTGCCTTAAAATATCTTTTTCAAAATATGCGAAAAAAGCTCAATTTACTTTTTCGCCTTCCTTCAAGGTGCAGAGTCCGATCTTCATGGAAATTTGGTAAATAAAATCTGTGTAAACCCATGAATAACTGGTATAAAAATTTGTATTTGTATTTGATAATACAAAAAATGTCAGAGTTACAAAGGAATAACTTCCTGTAGGTTGCAGGAAAAATAGGAAGTGGTGCATATATGGGCAATAATGACTCTTATTATTATGCAATTTGGGTCATAATCAAGCTGTATCCATAGACTGGAGAAGGCTGTAACCTCCGATGCTGAGCTATGAAGTCTATGTGGAAGTGCCAAAACTTGCAATTCATTGACTGGTCTCTAGGGACAGGCTGCAGAATGGAGCAAATAAGATTGGCCCTCAGTTTAGCTGCCGGGGCTACCCGCAGCTAACCCACTGCTAAGTTTAGCTGCCGGGACTACCCGGCTATTGATGCTATCTATTGATGGTGTCCATGCTGTCTCGCTTCTCCACAACCAGATGACTGTCACGAATACGCTGTTCCACTGAGAAGTCCTCCTTCTGTTGGCACATCCAGTTTTCAGTGTGGATACCTTTCAAATATGACAAACACAAATATTGGTGGATTTGGCTGTACAGTATTAAATGACTACATTTCTAAATATTGATTTTAACATGTTAATGAGGGGTCGTTTGTTCTGACTAAAGGCCCACATATTGAATAGCAGACACACCTTAGTGAAAGAGAGACGTGTTACAGTATTCTGTTGATGTTGGTGATGATCAGTACAGATCATGATCTCGGACATCACAAAGGGTGACTGATAACTTTGTTAAATGTTGCTATCCATACATTCCTCCATGTACATTTTTACTGAAGAGTATTGGGTTTTGTATTTCAGAAAGTATTAATACTAAGTATTGGTACACTTAGAAAATGCGATGTGTAATCTCTACCTGCTACAGACTAATATTTATCTACAGTCCCGAGCAGAATCATGACTTAAAAAATTAATAAAAAGTCGCTAAAATGCGCAGAAAACATTCTGATCATTGCATTAATTCACGGCGCTAAGTCTCCACATGTACCAGAAACACAAAACAGTGTCGTTAAAATAACATTGGTTTAATTATTTTTTTATAACCACAAATAATGATGTGACGTTAGCTACGTTTTAAACGCTAACCTTAGTTATTCGCTAGTGCTAGCGCTCACTAGCTAGCTTGGTTAACAGGGTGCATTAGTAATTAATGTAATGATTAACTAGCATTAATTGTGATGCTTATATTCGCGAGCAATGAAGTAAATGTATGTTACTTACCGGAAATAACGGGACAATCCCTTGAGTGTTTTTTAGTCCAACCGAAAGCTGAGCAAGACACTAATAAATGAAACTGTGGAAAGAGTCAAAGTTCTGAAACCACGAACAACAACAAACAAGTTGACGGCTGTTTAGATGAACTGTGGATATATAAGATTGTTGCTCTGCTCCTGATGCCGGCTCGTCGAGTTTGTCACCTGTCAATCAAAGGTAGCCACGCCTCAGATCATACGATTCTTTATCATCTATTTTCTTCTAAATTTGATCCTTATTTACACAATTAACATCATATCGTCTTGAAGAAGATTTTTTACTCGCGATTGAGACCATACTCTTTTCCCGAGAATTTGTTTTGAGGAAATAAATCAAGTGAGAAGTTTACTCAATTTGTATTGAAATAGATAGGACCAAAATTCTTCTGCAACCGCCATCAGCCCCCCCTGCTGGAACCTCTGCTAGAATGCAGGTTTACGGGTTGGCACCTATTTTTACAGTCTATGGTTGGCACCTGGTTGCAAAGGATCATGGGTAGTACACTTTATTTATGTATAACTCTTTGCTGTGAGGAGATACCCTAGAGGTGTTATACATCAAAGTAAATAAAGTGATCCACTTTCAGTTATAGATCATCTCTATTGATTTGAACTAAAAATTAAAACCTTCAAACCCACGACTGAGGTAGCTGTTTCTGCGAGTGGCTATCTTTGCTGCCAGATGTCGTAGAAGTAATGCCCGAAGTAATTTCAATCCAGTGCAGTGGGTAAGTGTACATTTTATAATTTAAATCTGTGACCATGTTGTTTTCATAAGTATTTTGGTGGAGGATAACAAGCATTTAACATGTGAGTAGGCTGGCTCCCGGTTACCTAGAAATAAACTCCAACAGAAGTGCTCTCATGTGTCTAACTTCTGCAGGATTATGTTTGCATTTTGGGCAGAACAGAACTTTTATAATATATAAATTGTTGGTGCTACTACTAGCTCATGCTCCAAGCCTCATGACATGCTAGATCAGGGGAGCCACCACCCTGCATGTTTTAGATGTTTCCCTCCAACACATATGATTCTAATCAGCTCGTTATCAGGCTGCTGCAGGGCTTGATGACGAGCTGGTCATTTGAATCAGG
>CAFUXE010000282.1:208415-253076 GCA_903364295.1 Serranus cabrilla | reverse complement strand
GACACTGTGCACTACACTCGTCTTTGGTTGTTTGGTTTTAATCTGGTAAAAACATAATTGGTTCAATAATGGTTTTAATGTTTGCTACCTAGTTTTAAATCATTTTGGATGCTTGGCTTTTGTTTTTATTTTGTCCTACTGTAGTGACTTTGGGTGTCATGAAAGGCACCATCAAATAAAATGTAATATGAAACTGGACAATCAGCTGATGTTCAAATAAGAGTATCTATCAATGTATGGACTAATGACTTATTTAGCTAAAAAAAAAGTAATTGAAAGTTTTAAGATGTTTAAAAGGTCATTTGATTGCTAATTTATATTTTATACATGTAGGTATTTATATTGTTTCTACAATTTTGAATGTCTAGTTTTATATTGCTAAGCATGTGTATGTATCTGTTTCTATGCATTTAATTTTAGTTTTTTCAAAAATCTGATTTTCTGTTATTTTGCTATTAGCCTATTTGGGCTTTTTTTGCCTATTCCTGTATCACTTATTTCTATCTACTGGATATTTTAAATGTGCAAAATAAAAATGTTAAAACTGATCCATCCGTCTTCTGTTCTTAAACACAGATCAGTATTTGTTAGCTTTGTTCCAATACCATTTCATCTGATCATTAATTTAGGGGTCCAAGCCCGAGGGGACGAGGAATCAACGGTTCATGGCCTGGAAAGTTTTTTTCGCAAAATATGCTGTCAACTTTTTCGAACTGCTCCGAGGCGCTTGGTCGGATCGGCACGAAATTTGCCACACTTAATCTTTGGAACCCAAAGGTACAGGGGAACAACTTCCTGTGCATAACAGTCATAACAGGAAGTGGTGCATATCTTGATAACAGTTTCACTTATCAACACCATACTTAAAATAAATATTTCTTATGTGAGTCCCTGAGGATGTCTCCCAAATTCCACACGTCTACCAACAGGTGGCGCAATAATCAATGTCGGAGAGTTTTGGCCTGTAACTCTTGCATACCATGTAATAATTTCGATATTCTTACACGTACGTGTTCCCTAAGATTTGCTGAATCGTGTGATATAGGCCATGCACACTTCTGCCTTGAAGTATTTTTTTGAAAAATCTCGAAAAAAGCTCAATTTACTTTTTCGCCTTCCTTCTAGGCACAGAGTCCGATCTTAATGAAATTTAGTAGATAGAATCTGTGGAAACCTATGAATAAGCAGTATAAAAATCATTTGGATAATGCAAAAAATGTCAGCGTTACAAAGAAATAACTTCCTGTAGGTTGCAGGAAAAACAGGAAGTGGTGCATTTTTGGGCAATAATGACTCTAATTCACAAGAAACCACTCCCAAACTGTGTCCTGTGGGCCTGACATGCAATTTGGGTCATAATCAAGTTGTAACCATAGACTGGAGAAGGCTGTAACCTCCAATGCTGAGCTATGAAGTCTATGTGGAAGTGCCAAAAGCTGCCCTTCATTGACTGGTCTCTAGGGACAGGCTGCAGAGGGGAGCAAATAAGAATGGCCATCATGTTAAAATGCCCAACACACAGTATAAAAACACCCTTTTTCAAAAAACGGCTCTACCCTCAAAAGCAAAGTTTACCTGCCAGCTGTGGAGAATTTTACAGCAAACATTGGACAAATATCATCGCTTGCTGTGTGGTGAACTGTACTACTGCCGCCCAGGAATCCCATGCTCCAGTTTGTTTGGTGAGTGAAAGTCTAGTTTTATATATTAGTAGGGATCAATGTCTGTGTTGACCATCATTAGTGTGTTAGCTTACATTCTAACTTATCAGTTTATGCTGCCTTTATTCTGACGAGAGGTATGAAAGATGAATTATTATTAGACCGGTATGTATGTATGAAGTCATACGTAATAGAAGTGTTTATATAACGTGTTTATAATTTATGGCAAAGTTTTTGAACACAAGGCATCTGTGTATTTGGAAAGTGAAACTTCACCTTTGTTACTCACAGTATAGTCGGTTATGATGATTAAACTTAGCGAAATGCCAAGTTAACACAAGATTTGACTAGTGTTGAACTGTGTCTAATTATAATAATTAAATGTCATTTAAAAATATCACATTTCAGCATGGTCCACAGATAAAAGAGTTAGTTATTAGATAAACAAACACAGTCAAATAGTTGGTAATTTAGAAGTTGACGGCGCACGGCCCCAGACTTAATTTTTTAATATTTATTTCATTACGAAAGCAGGCACCTCAAGATTGAAATACTCCCGAAACCGATTGCTTGTGATGGACTTTAGTTTACATATAACGTCACTCCTGCAAATTATTAGGATCTGTGTAACACAGCATAACATCATAAAAAAACAATATTGAAAGTAGTCAGAATCGTGCAGTGAGGTCTATGGCTGGGTAGGCAAGATATATACATACTGTATATATATATATATGTGTGTGTGTGTGTGTGTGTAGCTAGTTATCGATATCAGAGGATTATAGCGCGCACACAATTGCTCTCAATTAATTTTCAGAGAGAGAGAAAACTGCGCATGTCTCGAATTGGACTTTGGAGGCAGAGAAGCGTTGTGCCTCGATGATACACATTGAAGACAGCGTGAGAACAGAAGACGCATGCGCGAACCTTTTCAACTGTTTGCGTTAATTTCACACAAGGCAGAGGTTGAGTCTGCCTCATCCTTCTGTATTCATAGACGCCAGCTTTGAAATCAAACTTTCCTGAGTAGTAGCATTATTTATACTGTTAAAACAACACATCTCACATTTGAATTTTTAACTTTTACAACAATAAATCAACCATCAAAACACAAATATATACATATATAGAACTATAAAAGATATATATGTTTTTTCTTTTTTCTCATTAGCCTAGGTGAGGCACTGCCTCCCCTACCTCACCTGACTGCACACCACTGAAAGTAGTTCATTGTTGGACGTGTTATCTTAAAAAATGAATAGGACAGCATACAAAACTGAAATTAAAATTAAGCTTGTCCACTGCATTTTTTTCGTCATTGTCTTCACACTTACACAAGTTACTGTTTCTAATTTGTTTGTTTTGTAATTTTATATGGCAGTAATGTGTTAAATTAGTTTTCCATGTGAAGTAGTCTGTGAAGGAGGCAACCTCACACATAAAGGACTTACATTTCTGCTTGTCTGTGTAAATGTTTCCTCTGTAGGTGATCCTGATGGTGGACCACTGATGTTCAACATGAGAAGACAGAACTGGACTCAAAAAAACACCCACAACTTGTACATATGTTACCTAAGACACTGATGTTTTCATGTATCCCTTGCTGATTGTTTAGCATTAAATCTCATTACTTAAAGCAGCCATTCATCAGTTTCTTGACTGTGTTCACACTTTACTGACAATAATTATACCATAAAGGACATTACAAGCAGGGTGGAGATGTTTTTACAGAATGATTACGTTGCAATACAAATCCAAGACTTAAGTGTTGTCACATGCGTCACTGAGTTACTAAAGAAAAGCTTCCTGTAGGTTGCAGGAAAAACAGGGAGTGGTGCAAAAATGGGCAATAATGACTCTTAATTAACATGCAAACGCTCCCAGTCTGTGTCCTGTGGACCCGACATGCATGACCTCTGTGGGTCGCGAGTTCCGACTTGCGCGGGAGGCTTGGACCCCGATGAAACCTGCTTGCAGGTCTAGTTGCCCTTGATTTTTAAAAATACTTCTAATTTGGATTATTTTTGTGTTTTTTTTGGTAAAATTGGAAAGGATTTTTCTCACTTATGAATAAAGCAAACTGTTTTCTGTTACTATATGCACCAAACAATAAAATGGATGAATAATGGGCAGGTTAATCAGTTATGACAGTTATTGTTAGTTACTACCACATTGCCTTTATGTTGTAACTTTATTCTGATGTTCATGTCTAAAGGGGGTCGGGGGGGGGGGGGAACTGCCACCCTGGTGCCCTGGGCGAGAGTACCAGGGGTGGCCGGGTCTCATGCAATGCCCTTTTTCATGTTACGCCACGCCATATTAGGCGGAGGATACTGCACATGGGCCTGAAAATTGTGCCCAATGTTTGAAGGCAATTTTCAACACTGTATTTGTTTCTGATAGGATTTTTTGATTTCCCATGGGCACCCCTGACTGGCTCCTGTTCCCCGTGTGTCACCTCGTTTAAAAAGTCTAGTTATTAAAACAATGTTTCTTTATGCTGTTTTTGTGTCGTCACATTGCTGATGTTGAACCTACAAATCTGACAATTTTGTGCTGAAGAAATATAGGACAATGAAATAATGCAAGATCCAAGCAACTATTGCAGGTACAGGTTAAATTTGTGTTTATACTTTGATAACAATCATCAATGGATTGACTTACAGCTAGAGATTGATCTCCCATTAACTATCAAGCGCATTACAAAGGTCCCTTTGCAGATATTGTCTGCGACAAATTGCTTTTTGTGACTCTGGGGACCTCATTTCTCCATATTGACTCAGATGTGACACTAAAGTTGTAAACAACCAACAGAGATTAAAATACATGAATGGGAAAAATCCCATTAGATTCGGACCAGATGTGCAGGTTATTTGAAAGTTGATCCTGATCAAATTTCTACTGATGCTTTAAAGTCCAGACACACGTTTTCAGTGTTTCTTTTGTGTCACTTGCAACGCGACACGCCTCTAACATTATAAAGTATAAAGCCCTTGTATCAATAACCAATAATAACCCTTTCAAAAAAAAATTAAATAAAATTTGCACTTAACTTTAACCTGAAACAAAAAATGTAAATCCAATAATGTAACTTGATCAATAATGTCATAAAATGTTGTGACATGTACTATACAGATGTTTTTTTTTACAGATAATTTATAAATGTATAACATTACTGGAAATGTATTACATATTCAGGATTTTTTAAAAGATGTATTCTTGGAGACATTTTTTGTAGTAGTTATTACATTTTCAGGAAATGTTTCAGGTGCTACAAGCCTCCTCTGCATCAGACAAACTGAGGGTGCGATACACTGAAATGTTCAGTGCACCACGACCTGACAGTGCGATTGTTGGGGAGATAGAATGATGGACCTCCATTTTTCAAGCTTCCTCACGGGAAAGCTGCGTCTCTCCAGCTAAGCCTTGTAATTACTGATGCCTATGTCGTTACCATAACAACCCATGCAGATAGGTTGATGATGCAGTCTATGCTCTGGACACACAAATCTGACCTGATCACTTGCTAATAACATTGCAGCCAGTCCGTCTTATAGATCTGATTTGAGACACAAATGGGATTTCCTGCCGTCTGAACGGAGCCTAAGTGTTCCACACAGTGTCTCACTGTGAAGAAGCACAAGTGCAGCAACAGTTCAACAGGCAGGAAGTAAAAAAAAAAGGGTCTTCTACACCGGCTGCCACCATGCATGCAGTATGCAACACGGCCCAGCATAGTCCCTCAGGCCTTCCTATCAAAACCACTGTGTCTTTTATCAGTGCAGCATTGTTCAGCAGCACTTTGAAGGAAAGAAACAGATGACTCCTCCGTCTGGGGAGTTGTGTGCCGTGCTGTTTGCAGTCCCCGGTAACGACGACAGCTCCGTCTTACATGATCCTCAGTGCCACCATCTCTACTTACAACCGCACGGATAAGACTTTGACTTTCCCACCTTTCCGCCAGATGTTTGGTCCTGCTGCAGCAGCTGTTGTCCCGCAGATCCCAGGGGACGTTTGACGGGAGCTGCTGCCAAAGCGGGGCCATTCAGGAATCCCTCAGGGACCGTTGATCGTCATCAGAAAGGTCTTTGGAAGGGGACTCGCCCCTTCACGGGCTGCTGCCAACGAATCATCCACAGCAATCGATGAATCCGCTGCATGCGAAGGTTTCCTTATTTATAATTATCTACAGGCCACTCGTCTGATTTGGTTTTATTTGATTTTTTGTCGGCAGTTGTTCTACATTTGTAGCTCTTCGATCACATTAAAATCAAACACCTCCGTCTCCTCTCTTTATACATTATTACACAGCACTGAACCAGTCAGCTTGTTCCAGCCTTCCTTCCATATGCTACCGCTGACCTGGAGGTGTGATGACGCTCCAGTCAACCCAGTGGTTGGTGGTGAACCGCTAACCCCAGCAGCCAATCAGACGCCAAGTAGGCTAGAAGTAGAGGAGGATGAGTGCTGTGAGGGGGTGACAGTGATGGAGGAAGTCGAGGTCAGCGGAGGGGCTCGTCCGCTCTGACACCATGCCATCTTACCGCGCAGTAGGATGTGACCTTAACCCTCCCGCTGTCCATTCACACTCTCTTTTTCCGCACCCCGCCTCCCACCCAGACAACCCATTTGTCATCTATCCATCCTCCGCCTCCCCCCAAACCAACCCACCCAACAGTCTGTTGTGGATTGACAGCTCCCAGGGAAAAGGGGGTAAGGATTTGAAGGAGGTGGCAGATCCAGACAGCCAGAGGAGGGGAGGAGGACTCACCCTGCAGGCCGGAGGTCTGCCTGCCAGACACAGTATGAACGGATCTGTGCTTTTTGTGTGTGCGATTGCCAGTGTGTGTTTAGGAGGGGGTGAGGCAAAGAGGGATAAAGGGGAAGAGGGTTGGATGAGTTTTGGGAGAAAAATGGAGAAGAAATAAGAGAATCGAAAAAGAGAAAAAGAAAAGAAAACTGCATTATACACATACTCAACCATCCACTAGCACAAAATCAATATATAAAGCAGACAAATTACATCACATTAGCAGGGTTCACAAAATCACAGCAGTAGAAACAAATAAAAATCCATGATATATTCATAATGAAAATGACTGAGCGAGACACAGCTTTGGATGGAGGGATGGAAGAAGGGATGGGGAGGAAGAAGGCGAGAAGGACGGATAGACGGAGGTGTGGAGGACTAAAGCTTCTTCCTGCAGAGTGGAGACTGGGACAGGAGGAAGCAGGAGCGGCGTCTGCCATCTCCAACTGTTCCATCCCGACAACATCACACACAATCTCTCGCTCTTTTCTAATACATGCAGATTCACTCGAGCTGGACTTACACAAAACAGGAACAGCCAAAAGTGGAATATGAAACATTTAGTTTGATGATTTAATGCGTTGCTTCAACTAAAGATACAGCATCACAGTACACTAACTCTGTCGCATACAAATCATCTCTCATAAATTCACACATTTACATTTTTCAGCATTAAGCTTACCCATTCGGAGAAATATACACTTTATGGTCTAGAAAAAATCCCATTTATCACCGATATGAGTCTACCTTTTCTCTATGGAGCGCTGGATCATTGGAGGGCAGTGACCTCTGCCTCTTTACCTCCTTTTATACCGTCGCTCGTTTTTAAAGCGTGTCTGTGGAACTTTAGCTGAGCAGCAGACAGACACTGTGGACACCAGTGTTACTCACAGGATCACTGCCTTTATTTCCAACAGGTCCCCACAACACATAGGACCTTAACGGTAATCTGTCATTTAAACTTAAAATGAATGCTCATGTTGCCTTTTATCTGCTTCATGTGTGCGCAACTACGTACTAGAAATCAACTTTTAGAAACGACAGTATGAAAATGCAAGGTTTGCTGCTTGTACCTGCTGCCACTTGCTAGCCCCCAAAATCAAATTTTTTTAAAAGACGTTATTATGTTTATCTATGACTGGTAAAGCGTAGTATAACGGGAGCACACGTAGAAAAGAACCATAAGATTACATAACATCTAGCTACAATTCAGCAATGGTGCTTTTAATCGTTTCTTAAGAGGAATGGTGTGTTTTTTATTCTGTCAGTGGATAATAATCTCACCTTTTTTCAGAACATACAAGCCTGTTTTTAGGAAACATAGAATGGAAACAAAACAAACAATATTCTGTGTATACCTCCCAAATTGCAAGAGTGTTTTTCCATTTGCAGGGGACCAGCCTGTACAAATACAGTGCTATTTGAGAACACTGTTTTGTGTGGAGAAGTAATTTCCAATAAAGCAGGTGGCTTCAGTGTCCCGCTCAAACATTCAACTTGCCGAGGCCTGTTTCAAGGATGAAACCTGTAACCTACCTCTCAACCATTTCTGCCACACTGCCCCTCGAAAGACACCACAGCCTTTTCATTCAGGAAAATACGCTGACCATCTGCTAAGGCCTGGATATGAAGATGTTTATCTCTGTGACAGGACAAAGACTAGCAATAGCAACGGGTCGCTGCAAAATACAGCTCCCTCTCCCACCTCCTGCTCCTCCAGTCTGCCACCCTGGCTGTTAGAAAGCCCTCAGCTACACAGCAGGTAGCTGCTGCATTTGTTGCATTTTCTCTTAACACTGCCACAGTTAAAGAGTCGGCTCTCACGGTAGAAATACTGGGTTCTGAGGTTGTACACTGAGGTAGAAAAAGTGGGTTCTGGGGGTTTTGTTTTGACTGCACTGAAAGAGAATATCTTGCTGGTGGAGCTCCTGGCCGTCAAAGTAGAAAGGTTGCCTGCTTCTTTGCCAGGAAACTGTCAGACAAATGATGTGTTAAACTCTTAATGAATAATACCTTAGTTTGTTGTTTTTAGGAATTCAAGGTATCTTTTTTTTCCGCTAATTGAACTGCAAGCTGTTTATGTTTATGAATATTTTTGACTCGTACAAGGCCAGATATTGTTTTGCAGTGGCAAGATTTTTATTATAGTTTCATGAGATCTTACCGAGTCCTGTTTTCTTTCCAGCCTGGTAGATTTTTTGTTTGATACCAGCATATTGCTGTAGATAACAAAGTGTTGTGCTTGTTTGTAGAAAGAAATTGTTTGCAATGTGGTTGCTGGTGCAAACAGGCTGTGGGTAGAAGAGTGTACTTCTCCACATTAGTTTATCTTTATATATTTTACTCTCTTACTGCTGTTTACACTCCCAAGTATTGCTACTTGGGAGTGTTCAGTGACAGTAAAGGTGGATCTAGTTCAGCCTGTTGTTGAGTGCTTAGGTAGAGGAAACATTGGTGAGGAAATGCACTTCAATGATGGTTAACAAAAGCCAAAGCTCCCTTGGCAGACTTCTGTTTCACTGTGTGTAGCTATATTAAGGCGAAGCAGGATGGGGCTGAAAGTGTGCGTGCTTAGCTGACTGTCACTGAATGATTAAGGGTAAGAAATATAGTGCAGCGCTGGTAGCATTGCATGCTGGGAGAGTGGAACTAAGGAGGGTGGTGGTTAAGGCGCTTAAGGTGGTCCGGCTCGGTTGGGATCCCGAAGCCCTGCTCTGAGCCGCACTCCTTTACCTGTGTGTTATTGTGTGTTACATAAAGAGTTTTAATAAGCTCCTTTATCAAACAGTGTGGTAAGCTTTAGTGGGCGACTGGCCTGCTCACATCCTGCCTAGTCTTAGATTTGCATACTATTTTTAAAAAGGTTGCAGTGTGATTAACACAGTTGATGAGGGGAAGGGGGGGGGACTCCTTTATTCTCTAAGTAAGGTTGGCTCCACACAGAGCCGCCCTGTTTACTGCAGCTGGCTGCTGTCTTCTGGAGCCAGGCTTTGTTTATAACCACAGATGACACTGACAGGTCAGAGTGGAGAAGTTTGACTGTTTGCTCTTTTGCTCTGAGCCCATTCTCACTGCCCTGCCAAACCAACTCTGGCTCCTAAAAATGACATCCCCATACAATGAAAACTCTCACTAAAGTTTCTAGGGAAACATATTTTATCCTGCAATTTTAAACATGTGGTGATCTCTGTCAGTTGTAACACAACTACTTGGTTAGGTTTAAGGGAAGAAAAACTGGTATGAGGTCAAATAAGTACTTTTGTTACGTAACTGGTTAAGATATTTTTGTAATGTGATAAAAATGTGTGTTCCTTGAAACATAACTGTCAGTGTTTTGCTGAATATGAACGTAGCCAGATTTTAGTAGTAGACCGAGCTGGCCAAACTGCTGCCAAAATGTGCATTATATTTTCAAAAAAATGATATAAGAATCATGCAATATATGGATATAACGTTGCATCGACCAGCAATGTGACTGAAGAGGAGATACATTACCATTTGGTGGAAACCTGTGCTGCTGATTGTGCCCAACAGTGCCATAAGTGAGAGTTCTATTATTAGCAGCGGACATCCTAATGGAGCTGAGCCCCTCAGCCTGGCAGCGCCTCACTCATTGCATTGCACTTCAAAGGATCACAAGAATAAGGTTAAAAAATTCAGCGGCTGCTTTAAAATCAGTTTGAAATCCCCAGTGAGAACGAGGCCAGCGTGAATGTGACAGTTTGGAGGGGTGGTAACATCCTCCGCTCTGTGTGCAACCGTTACCAGCAGCATGGCGTGAAAAGCAGCCATCAGCCACCTCCAAAACTCATTCTCTGCATTTACAGTCTCTCTTTTACCCTTTCCAATGGCAAGACCTTTCTTTTGACATTTGTTATCCTGGTGCTATCATGAGCTATCTAATTGGATGAAGTGGTGGCCTGTGGGGCCAGAGTCTGGCAGGAAGAGGAGGTGAGGTACTTTACTGAAGTGAAGCCGTGATCTTCCACCTCCACCTGTCTCGACCTGTTCAGGTGTTTTAGCATGGGGAGGTCTGCACCCTTATATGATACATGACAGCTGATCTTAGAGAGGGGAAAAACCTTCATAGAACAAACTAATAAAACTCACTGTACAAGACTTTTTCTCACCAAAACACAAGGTTTGTACAGCAGCGATGGCCAACTGAAGCTTCATGAAGCTTTGTGATGTTCTTTAATGATTTTCTGAGCCCACTATGACGCTCAACACAGAGCTGAAAGCACACTGAATTAACATCCTCAAGTGGGGTCAGCAAAAACAACCAATGGTCCATGAAGCTTCTTTGGGGTCATATCTAGAAAGTAATCCTCGCTTTTCCTCGAAAATTCTCACAGGACTCACTACCTGACTCACTACCTTTCCTACCTTTAACCATCTTGTGAGAGCTTCTTATTTCTTGACTTACCTTCTGAACACGACCTTAATTTGGACACCACTATCTTATTAGGACTATAAGTGAGTGAATATGTAATGCTGTACATACGTAGAAAAAGTGAAGTCATGTAACAAACATATTTAACAGTGATCTTAATTAAACTATCCAAGTCATTTTAAAGCCTAAACCTTACCAAACTGCGCCCGTTAAGTTTAGATATGAGGACGTGTTGATCTAATTTAGTAAACGCTCCTGTGTGTCATATTACAGGCTTGACCTAAGGCAGGAGTGGTTTAATGGGTAAGAGGATTTGGATTGTACAGGATTACAATTGTGCCCGAGACGGTCAAAAATGTATGAATTTTTACTTAAAATGAGAAAAACATTTGACTTTATATCTTCAAATAATATTATAATATGTATTCATGAATACTGCTGAGCCTGTAAGAAATGTTTCTATGTTGGCAGATGTGAGCATTTACCGGGCAGGAATACACAAGATCCTATTGAGCTGCATTATGGGAAATGTAGGATCCAGTTTTTATGGAGCTTGACCCACAGTGGGTATTAAACGTTTCTGCTTCTGCTGCTTCATTCTTGAACATTATTTTCTTAAATGTGACACTTGCAAGTCCCCGACATCATTAAAGTGTTTATTATATTTCTGGAGAACACCTTTAACTACAGGTGACAGATCATATTAAGGGGGTTAGACAAAGAAACCTTCCTTTCAAAAACTTTTTAAAAGTAAGCTATTCAAGTGGTTTTGAAGTCCACTTCCAAAGAACTGTCAAATGTCTAGTTATTAGTCTATGAGCATGTTTTAGTTGGACCCTCCCTGGTGGCGTTATAAGGATCAGTTTCTGAGACTTAAAGCTCCTCCAAAGACATGGAGGACATTTAATAATTGTTTTTACTGTCAAAGTAGCACTCCCCCTTAATTTTCTAAATGCACTTTTACAGTAGAATTGGTTAAATAACATTTATTCAGTTATTTCCCACGATGAACTGCTCAGCCAGCAGCCTTCTGTTGTTTTCCACTGAGCCGTTAAACAACAGCGAGAGCTGGTTAAGTGCCTTGCTCAGGGACACCTTGGCATGTTTTCCATGGAGGGCAGAGAGACATCTGGTCACTTACAACTACCTGAATTCAGACTGGCAACCTTCTGATCCCAAGCCAATTTCTCTAACCTCTTAGGCCCTTTCACTATAAACTGGGTAAAGACACTTTCATCAGACTCCCCCTGGAGATGAAAGCAGGGACAGCTGCTCTTTTTGTACCTGTGATTACACCTTGATTTGACGTCTGGTACCAGCACCGTATAGAGGGCAGCAGGAGGGCAGCGAGAGGCCGCTGCTGGATAAAAGCAAGCTTTGGGTCTGCGTGCAAACCAAACCGTGTAACAGTTAGAAATGGCGTTTATTAGCTCGCCCTGACCTTCACATCCCAACTGTCAGAGCGGGGCTGCATCGCACTCAGCCAGTCTGACAAACAGCTCGGCCCACAGGCTTTCAACAAACCCTGAAAATAAGGATGGAAAAATCTAATGCCACAGTCTACAACATTAATAACTCTGTGTCCCAGCAGACACAAATAGAAAGAACGGGCTGACCGGAGAGACTGGGTCGGGAACATCAGCATTACCTAAGACGAATTATCGTAGATTTTCCTGAGGAACATTTGCCTGCTATGATGGATATTTTCAGTATGAGTAAGAGGAAGCCAAGTTGATCAGAAAAGCTCTCTCTGCAGTCCCCCTCTGAGGTCACCACACAGGCATAATTACACAGCTTCCCACAGTGCTCCTGTGCAGCTGGTGTGCAAATACTGCCATCTACTGTTAGACAGCGAGAACGTGCCGGCTGCTGGAGTCAACAGTTCACCTCCAGCAGGCCTGCAGGCCCACACAGTTCAGGATTAAGTGTGCTCTCCAAACCGCAGCAAAAACATTTGGTTTTCACTGCTCGACGTGTACTCATGAACCGCTGCACTTCTAAAAAACCAAAACACTTTCAGCGAGACACCTGCTCCTCTAAATTAATGAGTCGTTTAAGCTGATAATCAGTTTTCCTGGAGAACGTCCTGATGTGCACTGAATGTCTGGCTGATGAATACAATCCAACATTAATGCCCCAGTTCAACAAAATCAGAGGCATTTATACATGAATTTTAACAATTTATCAGACCTCCATGGATGGCTCACACACTAAATGTTACTATATCCATCTTTAACACATTTAAGATATTTACAGGCAGGGCTGTCACAAGATAAGATTTCACTGCACAATTTTTCGTGGCTAAACAAACAATATAGATACTTTTTTTTTAAGAATTGTGCATTTTTGTCCCTTTTTAGGCAAATTTATCTAACTGAAAATATGAGTGTAGAGAGGAGAGACTCATAACAACAAAGCAAAGCAAGAAACAAAAATGATGCACATGGATTATTTAAATTACATTATATGTGTATTACTAACATGATATCAATATTTCACTTATACTGATTTATCCCCACAGCCCTAAAATACAAGTAGCAGATAGTGTCTCTGTGTACATTGTGTACTCTGTGTTGTTGGGGAAGCATCCAATGAAAAAGTTTTCCTCTTGCATATTTCAGTACATTGACAAATGCAACACAATGCATGATGGGTAGTCTTAATCATGACACTGTGTGCATAGTGCTGTAATGCAGCTCGTCACCTTGTGAGTCTGGCTAGTGATTCAGTACTTGAGGGAGGGCATTGTGGGGAAACTAGTACATGCTGCAGCTGGTCTTACACAGTGCAGACTGTTGCATGCAGCATGCATATAAGTGGAACATACTACATCATGATGCCAGATGCAGAAGAACAACCTGGTATTCTTGGCGTCTTCATTTTATGTATTATGAATCGGGACATACTAAATATTTTTCTGGCATAATGAAACAGTATGGTGGTATGGGTATTGGAATGCACCCACATTATGTATGTAGTAGTACTATGACCCTTAATTCATTATATGAACAAGAGGGTCAAAGTTCATACACAATGTTATGGTGCATGTTCATACTATATGCATTGTTCATGCAACAGCACATACTTTGTGAGGGCAGTACACACTAAAAGAAAAAAAGGAAATTTGCAACATAGTTTGTCACCTTTTTAAGGTTGTTATTGGGTCATTGTGCGTAGTCCATTTTTTATTTAAGAATCACACTTTGCTGTGAGGAACGTTTGTTTACAACTCAAAGTCAAAAGTGTAGAACAAATTGTAAAATAATTTCCCAAAGGTTCTATACATCCATGTTATTTAGTCATGGAGGGAGCAGGTAAAATCAGAACCTCACACAGTTGGTCTGGAAAAACTTTAATTTTACAATACATAGACATTGAATGAATGAACGCGTCATGATGTAAGACGTCAAATAAGAGATAAGGGTAACTTTCTGGGCCTCATAGTTATTGTCCTGTAAGTCGGCGTCCCTGCTCTGTGTTCGGGCTTCACTGGCCGAGGATGAAGCGCTCGACCTTCATCATGTACGCTGGCTTCAGGTACTGCTGCAGTTCATTTTTCTTCACCCAGAGGAAAGGAGCATTTGGAGCTGCGGGGGGACCGCTGTCTGACAGAACGGCTTTGAAGAAGAACACCTTTATGCCGGCCGAGCTCTCTGTCCGAGCAGCTTTGGGCAGTTTGTACTTGTACACTCCGCAGGGGGCGTTGCCAAGGAAAGTCGCCTTGAAACCAGCTGCTGCAGGAAGAAAACAGGGTGCGAGTTCATTCAGCTGGAGACAGAAAGTGAGCTGATGTGCAGATGTTCTGAAGTTTTTTGCGGCCGTACAGATCACAAGATGCTGCACCTGTATCTGGTTGATAATTAACTGTTGTATTAGCCTTGCACTCTGTTCCTCGTCCTCTGCTGTGACAACAACACACTTCTCTCAATTAAGCTTTAATCTAATTTCATGTCGTCTGAATCACATGCTTCCAGTTGGCTCAACATGCAGAGTAAAGCAACAACACGGCCATGTTAGACGTTCAACTCCCACTGAGTCCGGCTATATTAAAAATGGATTGACTCGTGCTACTGTGAGGCACTTTAAATAAAACCCTCCACCAAATGGCACACGTTAATGTCAAGTGGAAAGTCTTAATGGGGAGTGATTGATGGAGTTGGCACATTAATAGTTCATGAGCGGTGTTGTGAAACAGTTTAACGTACTCAATCACTTTATTTAAATGCTTAAGAGCTAAAAGGCTCGATTTCCGTGGGATGTAGCAAGTGGGGAAAAAAAAGCCGGTTTTACAGCTAATGTTAAATATCTCGTGTGGGGGATCATTACGGGGTCACTGGAACATTTGTTTCATGTGCTGCCAGCTGTGACCCCAAACTTCCTTCCTGTCATTTACTGATTGTCTCAGATCTATGAGCTGAAGCCTCGTCTGCAGCCGGCATGAGCGCAGGCCTAAGTGGATGTGACAACTGCTGGAATATGTTTGGTAAAATGCAGCATAAATAAATGAATTGTTGGCTGGAGGTTTAAGAACGGCTTGATCCTCTTGTTGTGGTTAATATGGATGATTGTACTGCAAGTACTGCGCAGCTATTTTAGATAAGATCACATCAAACTTTAATGATCCTGAGGATAAAACTGGGTCATTACAGCTAAAGAGATTAGGATGTAGATACAGTAATAATGCAGCAAATGGAGTGTGTAGACAATAATACAGCCTATAACAGCTGATATTAAGGATGTTGATAGTACCTTATATTCTGCCTTGAGCAGTAGCTTTGAGGTTAATTGAGATACATTTGAACCATTATCCACGTGCCGTCCTCACTCTTTAATATCCTTTTATTCATAGGTTTTGCTGCAATTGACTGAGAATTCAAGGTGAGGCAGCAAACAACAGAGCTCTATTAGTACAGATAAGACACATTATCCCTCATAAAGCCAATTAATCGTGATTCTAGTTTGGATTTTTTTTTTTACGCGGGGTTATATGAGGCATTCATCCGAAGTCAGCGGATTACCTACAGTAGACAGCAGTAGACCAGAAACTCCTGTGTTCTGCAAATGAGAAAATGCTGTTTTTGTCAAAGGAGTCTGGTGGCTTTGATGTCTGCAGAGATAACAGCTTCAGATCCCAGACATAAAGAGCTGTCTGACACTAATGTAAAGCATTAAAATATTCTAAATATAGCGCGCTTGTAACTGCAGGGTTTCCGCCAGTGCTACTACAAGCCATGGGCAGCTCGGTTAGACACACAGATGTAATCTTCAAGCAAAATGGTTAAAACATGAACACGATTGAGGAAAACAGCAGGTGTGAGATCAGTGTGGCCACATATACAACTTCCACAAGCTAACATTGTCCTGAATACTGCTGTCAGTCTGGCACTGACCTCCCCGGGCCCTGCTGAAAAAGACACTGGGCCAGCAGCCCCCACTGACCCCTTCGGTGGCTAAAATATGTTTTGCTGCTGCCTACATCATACAAGCCCCCTTCAAAACATCTGACCTGTATCTTTAAGTATCATTAGACAGACAGACAGACAGACAGAAAGTTCCTGATACTGCACTGACATAGATGTAAATAAATAAAGGACATAGCACTCAAACTGTTTTGCATGGTGACCATGGTCTGACTGCAGCACCATGGCCGGAGCTGGCTATGCTTTGATTGGCCAGTCTACATTTGTGGGGCGGGACATAACGAAAGGTTTATTAGAAAGTTGATTGTGTAACCTGAAACAAAACTGGTGAATTATGTGTAGCTTCTAACCTACTCCAGCATGACATTTAATGTCCATAAATTATTTCCTCAATTGAAGACAAGCTTCAAACATAAATCATTTAGACGGTATAAAAACAGTGGAGTGAACATGTGCAGCTTTATTTAAACATGAATTGTACCAGCTTTTTAAAAACTCATGTGTATGTTACCTGGTAGGGAAGCGAGGGCTCTCTCTGCAGTCTGCCGTAGTGTTTCTCCTTCCTGCCACTGAGCCTGAGGCAGCAGCCACAGCTTCTCACCCCCGACCTGCTGCTTGGCCAGAAGAAGCAGCTTGTCGGCCAGGCAGCGCTCCAATGAGGTCAAATCCTTATCTACATCAGCTAAACAAGGGACAGGACTGTCAGCTGCCTCACAACAGCTACGACTCTCTGTGGCTGTGGAGCAAAATTTACCCAAACTTTGGAAATGTCACAGGGAATAAAATGCAAATTGGGACTGCTGGAGCGAATAGATTTCCTGAATGTCAGAAAAAATTTGAATCCTGCAGAAAAAGTAATACAAGTCTCTTTTCTCCCTGGTAATTTGCTTTAAACGCAGATGTGTGTGACGCCTTCAGATTATCTCTAACTTTTCCATTCTGTTGCACTTGATTAATGACTGGAGCAAGACAAAAGGCTGAATACTATCATCCATTTCATCAGGCACATTTGTAACATTGAAGTAGAATTTCAGATGGTGTTATTCTGGTTTACCCCACTGCTCAAACAGTTTCACCATTTCTTGAACTGACCTGCAGCCCTCGGCGCCGGCTGGAAGCTCTTCATGTTCTGCTCCCAGGCGTCGTCCAGGTCCTGAGCCAACACGATCTCCTGGTCCCCGCGATCATCCTCTTCATCAGAGTCATAGGTGTCTGACTGCTTACGACTCATCCTGTCAGCGTCCTCCAGCAGCCGCAGCTCGTGGTCTGCCAGTATGCTTTTCTCAAACTCCATCTAAAAGTGAAGCCAGAGCAGGTGTCCATCTCAAACACCAGGACACTTTGCAGCCCTCTATTTACTGACACAATTTGGAAATAGTTGCTGGCTGTCATCGGATGATTACAGTGGAGCAATGTGACTGTATCTGCAGCTAAATGATATTCTGCAGCTGGTGTCACAAAGTCCACAGCAGCAAAAAATATGTAGAAGCACAGAGCAATACTGACAGAATATATGTATATAATGGCAATTCAAAATTACTAGTACTTGTACACTGATGCAAATGTCGCAACAATAAACTCAATGGTACTCTGACAAAACTCAATTTGAGACTGCTAAAAATGATTAGCTTTTTACTATTCATTCAGGCATTTTAGGAGATGGTTCTAAAAGATGAAATAAATGGTGCACAATGAATCGACATTTTACAGAAATCACAATGCCATCCAGTAAAATATTTGTTAAAAACAAAAACTGTGTCAGAGTCCCTTTCTACATTAAGTGTTGTGGTGCTGCAAATATTCTTAAAAATTAAGTAAAAATCTTGTCACAAAACAATCACACAATGATCACTTTAAAACATTTTACTAAATTATAATATCACTCATACATTATGATTCTGTGAGAAATTATTGTGAATAATTTCCCAATTAGCGTATCAATCAAAACAATCACAATTAGATATATTTTCCAAATGGTGCAGCTTGTATATAAAAGCGGATAGATTACTGCCTTGTCTGATTTTAAGATTTATATCTGTTTGCAGCATATTAATTAATTGTATTAACTGAATTGTAATCGAAGATGGATTCATTACAGTATGATAAATTAAAAAAACTCCCCACCTTGAACAGAGAGAGTGTTAGATCGGTTTCAGAGATGACAACATGCATGTGTTTGTATCGTGGTCATGTGCTGTGTTTGAATAGTTTTTTAATCACCCAACCTTAACTAATTTTTTCACGTGCTGAGCAAACTCACCTGCCGCATCATCTCCTGGAAGCGCCGCTCTGTCGGGCTGGAGTCCGCTGAGATGACCGGGAGCCGCTGCAGACACACGGCTGCCATCAGAGTCCATGGAGAAGGCGCTCTTTCTGACACACTCAGTGTCTGCAAAGTCGCCCGACATACTACGGTGCTGGAAAACTGGCGTAACCCTGTATTCGCGGCCGCTGTCCTGCTAAAGCAAGACAGAAACTGTAGGACAGACCGACTTGCCATCCTTCTACAGGGCGCCGCCATTGTTTTCTGCTACATTCACGGGTGTATGCGATATATAGTGACACCGACTACTACTCATGAAAACAGCATGGAAGAGGGAATTTTAAACTGCGTTACTCCACTGATGAAAGCATGTTAATGATAACAGTAAGTATCCGCTTTGAAGTGTTTTATTTTCGTTTTTCTTAAATACGAGGCTAATTGATTGTTAATTTAGGGCTTTTAAGCAAGTTGTTACATGGCAATATCATATTTACGTAGATTTACGCAGTGCCTGAATGCAGCATATTTGTGCTTCTACCCACAATCCTGTGCAGAAAATGGAACGGTCGATTCGGATACATTTGGGGGAAATTATATTAATCTTATTTGAAACAAGGAAATAATGCATTTTATGTACTATATACATCTATTTTAAACTGTCTTAAACACATTTTTATATATTTTAAATCGAATTTACAACTGATATTTGTATTTGGTTTAGTAATAATGATATTGTCGTGACCTTGCCACCCCCCAAAAACTTTATATTTGGTCTGGACTTCTTGTACCTTCAATGTCACATTTGTTGTGTGTAAACTAGCCTGATGTCTGACAGATAATCCGTTTTTTAAACGTACAAACATGTATAAATTAAATTGTATGTTAGTCAGTTCTGTGAGTAACGTATGCCGACAGCTGGCTACCTCCCTAAATACAAATGGAAGCTCTCTGTAAGTGTTTGGGTTTAGTTAGCATGCTTGTTAGCTTACGGCTAGTTCTCATGCAAATCATGCAGGCTGAACGTTATGCAGCATGTGTTTAATTGCACATCATGTCAAGATGACAACAGTTTCTAGCAAATTGACAATGAAGTGAATGAACTTGTGTGTTTATAGGTGTGGAAGTGTTGGGTTGCGGACACTATGTACCAGTGCTGTCAGGCTTCAGGAGACCGCAGCAACCAGCACAGACTCCAAGAAAACCTCCAAAGACTCTAGGTCAGACAACTCCTGTACCTGTCGTCTGTACATGTCTGTCTAATGACGTCTTTTTATTTCCACTGTAAATTAGGTGCTTAACTACTAAATACAGCAATGTGTTTACTGCAGTGTCATAATGTTGGAGAGGTATTAACCCTAGATTTTTTCCTACAGCAATTTTCCTCCAATGCCAGGCGAGGACAGTCCACTGAGATGGGGTGGAAAGAAGTTTGAGGAGTTACCAATCATACACATTAAAGCCACATACAACAAGTAAGTGAAAACTGCAAAAGTCACAAAAAAAACAAGTGATTCGTCACAGGATAGAAATTACTGAGTGCAAACATAGTGCAGCAGTTACTGCATCACTGATTTCTGTATCACAATAATGACATATACATGACGTGATGGATACAGAAACTTTAGGCAGTGTCAGCACAACCACAGCTGACACATCATAACATATACCGTATATAAAATAGTAATTGTTATCACTAACTCTAGGGTGTGTTTTGGTTCGTTTGGATGTGTGCTGAACGTTATGTCTACTGTAATTTGTTGATGATATTTACAGAGTTACTTTGTCTCTTTATTTTGACAATTTTATGTCTATATTAAAAAAAATTTTTAGCAGACCCAGACAAAGTTGATAAATATTTCCTTTAGCTCTGTAACCTTTTATATTAACTATTACGTGATGCAGTCAAACCTGTTATAAGGAACATATAACTTGTCAAGAGTGCAGCAGTGTGTGTGATATACTTATTTCTGACTGTTCATCATAATCGCTGTGAGTCACTGAGCCAGTAAACTGTCCTCTCCCGTCCCAGCACACACATCCAGCTGACAGAGAGCTCAGGACAGTCGCTGATCAGGACATCCTGCGGAACAGAAGGCTTCAAGAATATCAAGAAGTCGACGCCCATCGCTGCTCAGACTGCAGGCCTCTCTGCTGCTTCAGTACGTACTCATATGTTACCTGTTATAAGTGAAGACCACATCCTGCCTCTCATGTAACTTCTGTCTCTGAGGACTGACGGGTTGCAGCAGTTTGTGTTAAGGGCTCAATTAGACTTCATATCAGGCTGATTTATGAAGGCTGCAGGCTAACAGGGTTAATGTCACACGGATTTGTAGTAAACACACTGGAGAAAATGAAGTGTTTTATAATAGCACTGCCATTATCTTTAATCACATTTTTGAGCTGTAAATAGAAGCATGGCAGCTATTGTGACATTTAATAAGAACTAAGTCTCCAACTAGATTAGACAGGTTATTCTATTCTACAGACAGCAAAGAAGCTTATGGTGTTTAAACCAAGAGATCTTCAGTTTACTGTCACATTAGACAAAGAAAAGGGGAAAATTCTCAAACTGTGAAGCTGTAACTCGGGCAGGTCTGGTATTATTTTAGCTCAACAATCCAGCAGAGTAATGCCAGTCTATTCCAATGTAAATGTTTGGTAAAACACAGAACAACAGTTTCAGAATATCAGCTGCTGTTGCAGACAGATAAAAGTCACAGTTTCTTGCTGCACATATGAAGGTGATTTCTTACTATTTTTCATACAGCACTGTGAGGTTAAGTCTCCTAATGCTGGAGCTCTGCCAAATGAAACTTGTGTTTTCTCTCCTCTGAGCAGAAAGCCACAGCGAGGGGAGTGACGTTTGTCCGTGTTGTGGTCAGAGGAATCGGTCCTGGACGTCAGGTGAATAAAAGAAACTTTTTCTATTGCACATTTTTATCCCGTGATCCTGTTGCTGTGTATCTGTAGGCCCCCAGACATCTGAAATGATTGTAAGTCGTATCATTCAACCTTGAATATTGTTGCTGTGACCATTTTCGCAATGGATTGTTTAATTGTTTCGTCTATAAAGTTTCAAAAAACAGTGAAAAATGCACACCGCTATTTCCCATTGCTCAAGGTGACGTTGTTGTTACTGGGCTTGTTTTTTTTGATGAACAATTATATAAAACATTAAGCAGCAAATACTGGAACCAGAAAATATTTAAAAAAAAAAAAAAAAATTTAATATCAAACAAAAATAATATTTTTTATAGAGAATAAAATCCCACAAGTAAAACTTGCAAATGCTGTTTATGCATGCTGTGTGTCTATGCACAGAGCAACGTCTGGGGCACTGAGCTGTCTCCCAATTGTGCATCCACATTAGCTAATAGGGATCCATCCGACACCTAACACCTCTCGCGTAGGTGTTTTGGGCTTTTTTTTTGCTAATGGGGACGCACTCCTGGAAAAAAAAACACCTACGCGAGAGGTTTCTGGTGTCAGAACTGCAAAAAAAAAAAAGTCAGGCAGCGCAAATGAGTGAGCTGGCAGTGCAACCACAAAGCTGACAGTGAGGGTAAAAGTGTGATCAGTGACAAATAAGCAGAGGAGACTGAACAAAAAAATATTATGGAAAGACAAACCGTTTACACAATTACAAGGAACTTATTTGCAACTTTTACTTTTGCTTCAGTAAGTTTTATTCCCTCTCTTTTTGTGTGAACGTTCGTTTGATTATATCGTATTCCACGCAAAACTGACCCCCTATTTCAAAGTCAGGTTAGCAAATAAAAGTTGATGGAATGATAGTACAATAATATAAACGTGTGTTGTTTATTGATCTAATAGTGCAGGGACATGGAGCTGTCCCTGCACTATTAGATCATGAAGAAGGAAGACCTCTAATGAAGTTCAGTGTTTATATACAAGGAACCTTGTTCTGGTTCCATCAGCTTTGTTAACAAATATATTTTTTTCTGTTGGGCAGTCTGCGATCAAAGGCCTGACGATGGGAGGCCTGGAGGTGGTATCGATCACAGACAACACCCCCGTCCCGCACAATGGCTGCCGCCCACGCAAAGCCAGAAGAACATGATCCCTGCGGACCAGAATGCACTGCAGCAGGAGGAAGTGGTTGTAAAGTGTTAATAAAGTGTTTTGTTGTATCACGGCACGGAGCTGACCTTACATAATTCATTAGTGGAAATAATTGCAGATGGTGTTATTAATGAGCGGGACACGTGTGTCTCATCTCTCTGCTGTGACTGTTGACACGCGAGCAAACCTTCAGTCTCACTGCAGGCACTGTGATGTTCATTAGCAGGCTGCTGTTTGCAGAAACAGACCGACGGCTCTGAGCGTGCACACACACAGCACACGGTTTCCCTGCATCAATGCTGCACACGTGTTTTGTTTTGACACAGCTGGTAGCCATGGGGACTGAAGCCGGCCGTGTCCGAGCAGCACGACAGCACTGAGCTCACAGGAGCACACAACTGTGGAGTCACAGGAGGGAAAAACAATGATAATCTGTAAGGAAATAAATGTGGAAATATCAAGAGGAATGGATTCAGATAAAACAAAATAAGCATTTTCATTTTTTCTAATTCATTTATTTCTCAATATATTTGTATCTTTTTAAGATGTATTTATTGCATGTTAGTACTCTTTTTTTATCACTTAATCTTTTTCTAACGTTTTTCCCATTGCTTTTGCTTTTCTTGAAGGGCCAAGTTAAATAATTGATAACAAATATACAGAAAAAGTGATTTATCTGCTAAAATAACTATAATAATATATATATTTAAACATAAATAATTGAAAAATGAATGAAAATGCTTTTCTGTTATATTTCGTCTTTTTAAAAATCCTTAACTTTTAAATTCCCACATGTATTTTCTTACTCTTTTCCAGATTTTGGTGTTTTTTTCTGGCTCTGATGACTCCCTACAGAACACATACCCCAAATGAACACATGAAGCAAATTCAACAAAATCATTTTAATATATTTTATTTGAAGGACATTAGACAGCCAAACATCTGTTTAACATGATATAAATACATGATTGTAAAGCTCTGAAGAAAACAAATCGTTTACAGATCAGTCCAGTACAAGTGATGTTTGAATGGAAATATTAAATGAGAGACAAACATGCACCAAAGTCCTCCCGTGGAGTGTCACTGTGTTTCAGCACTGAAAAAGACAACAAAACTTCACCAATTAGTAAAAAATAAAACACTTCTCTTAATGTACTTTTCCAGGCCTCTGTTGACATTCAATTAGTACCATTATCTGTTTTTTCCTTAAACTTTTTGGATGGTAAATTTTAAACTTGACATTCAGCCTCAACACTCTCTGCACTGAGTGCTGTAGACTTCATAGAGAAACATAAATTAAAGAAAACTCAAATTCTTGATAACAGAGAACATCATACTACAACTGCAACCACAAATGGTAACAAAAACAGCAGGCTGCTGTTGTTTAGTGCAAACGCTCCGGGCTATTTCCCTTCAATTGTACGCTCGGAAAAATGTAGTTGGACAGATGAAAAAAAGGGGAATCACAACAGCTGATATGATCTAACAGGTCAAGAGATCAGTGTCAACACAGCAGTTTGTTTTTGAAGCAATGTGTTTAGACACCTCTCACAGGATCCAGAGGCGTCCCCACAGCTGCTGGACCCGACACGAAGAGAAGTTACACAACAAGCATCAGTAATCACAAGCTCCTGTAGTTACAACGTGATTAATAGGATAAGCTTGAGCTGTAGCTAATGAGTCCTTATTTATACTGTACTTCTGATATTTAGAAATAATACATCTAAAATGTGTTAGTTTCTTGTATAAATAAGGACCCATAAGTTGATTATATAAAGGCAAAACAGAGTGCCACTGATGTAGACAGATGTTGCTGCTACAGTACCAGGAGGTCAGATCACAACACGACAATAACCACTGAAGCTGAACCACTCAGACTGCACGCCACAGACGCCCTGAGAGTCTCATCCAAATGGTTTTCTCTCCTGTTTATGACTTAAGAACAGGCCAAAAAAAGGTTTTGCCAGGATGTTTCTCAGGTCCTTATTTTATTTTCCATCTCTTTTTTAAAACATGGACCTTAGAAACATCATTCTAGTAAGAGCTTTTCTTTAAGTCATAAACAGCAGAGAAAACTATTTAGATCAGACTTTGATAATGGATCCATATTTTTTCCACTTGCCTCTCCGGGCTTTCAGTCCTGTCATACAAAGATAATGATTCACTGCACTCTCAGAAGTTAAACGCTTAATTTAATAGCAACACCTTTTTACAGACAACACACAGAGAGAGATAGATAATAGCCCTTTAAAGGTGTCATGTGACTCCCTGTTACACCACTTTTTTTCTTAATCCATTCTGAGTTCATACGTTACACAGCAGAAACTAAAGAGTATATTACACATCATCTGAGCTTGTGTATCCATCCATGTGTAGTACTTCATTCGTAGTGGGGAAAGCCTGAGATGTTATTAAAATGATAAAAAGCAGGTGGATTTACACTAGTATGAAGGATTGGTGAGGGTTTCCATATTTCTACTTTGTCAACACAGCATTGGTTCAGCAAAACCCAAACTAAAAGACACGGCAAGTCAGAGGTAAAAGTGCTTCAGGTGGCACCCAAACTAATTAAGGTAGTACTGCTGATGATGCTATTGAAAATCTTGCGTTCACACTGAGCAAACATGTAAAGGCCCAATCTGTAATTTTCCAATCATAAAAATTACAGGCAAAGCGTTGTAGAGACAGTGTTATTTTGTTACACAACTGATCATAATTTTAAAATGGGCCGTTTTTTGAGTGGCGAAAAAAAGAAAGAAATCAATCTTCAAAGGACAGAGAAGCTCAGATTACAACACACACACAGAGGACGTCACAACTCCACTATATTTTTCTACAGCAAATATTTGTTTACTGCTCTATTAATGTGTCGGATGTTGTGTACAGCAGCTTTAACAACATTGTAAAAAATTCACAACAGATTTAGAAGATGTTAAAGTGTATCTGTGTTTAGAGGCCCGTCCGTTACTGAGAGTTATTACACTGTTCTGTCCTTCAGTTTTTCCCCTTCATTTTAGCATGTGCTATCCCTGTCAAGCACAGTCACAGGGACAGTTTGAGGTACTTATGCACAGTGTAATTTACAGTGAAGAAGAACTAGGCAGGAGTACAAGCACAGAAGCTAAACAATGTTCTGCTGTGGACTGGGGCAGCAGCAAAATGTATTTCAGCCACTAAAAAATCTAAATCAGTTATGGGGAACTGAAAGCATTATATCTGCTCTTTTGACAATAGGGTAAAGCAGTGAAATCATTCTAATTGTAGCCTACACCTGGACTAATGCAGCCTCTGACACAGCCCATTGCTCAGCTTCCACGTCGGTACTCCAGCCTGTTTCTCCAGACTGGCTTTGTGCCAAACATCATTTACTGTAGGTAATACGCTGACTATGGATAAGTACCTCATACAACAGTCCCAACGATCCCGTTAATAACTGAATGTAGGAAATGAAGATGAATGAATGAAAATGAATGAATCAACAGCCATTTAAATTTGAATATAACAATATCAGCACATCAGAGCTCAGAAGCCTGCATGCTGCGCAACAGGATGGTTTCAGCCAGTCAGGCTAGTTTTCAGAGTCCCAGCAGGAGAACACAGTTTGGTGCCTTTTGACAGCAAGAAACACACAGCAGTCACACAGTAATCAAACACTGAAGGGTTAGCTATTTGCCCAGTATGATGTGACTGGATGGATGAATTCAACTTTTAACTGCCACTCATATCAGAACAACAAGCGGACTGCTGCTGAAATGAATCCCTACCACCTCATCTGTAGCTCTTTCTAACTTTCTAAGAAACAACGGGACCAAATGCACATGTAGGAAAACCTCAAGCCTGACAAATGGTATTTACATGCATAGAATCATTCGGGAAAAAAATGTAAATAATGATGCAAGAATGGAACAACGGGCCAAAGTAAAGATGATGCAACGTCTGATATGACTTAAAGCTGATTGACTAGAAAAAAAGGTGCGGTAGTGAAAATAGAGATTTTATAAACACTAGCTATACAAAAATACACTTCTTTATTTCAAATCGCAATGAAGTGCTTCCTTAACATAAACATTGCAACTCTGGATCACGCAAAATCAAGTCACAAAGGTAAGATATTGTTAACAACAACCAACAGTCTGTCAGCTCTCCCTTTCTGCCTTCTCTCATCTGCAGGTGACGTCTGACGTCAGGCACACATTCAACAACACAGCAATGAAACAAAACTTCAAAAGAGCAACGCTGCTTCAAAACGACACAAAACATAAATAACAGGGCGGATTATATTACCGTGAATACATTACCACGAGCTCGACACACAGCAGAAAAACACCAGAACAGCTGGAAGCTAATGATGAAGAAAAAATAGCCTTACTTTCAGGAGAAGATAGGAAGCCTTTTTAACAGGACTGGAAGATGAGTAAACAAAGGTTCACTAATGATCAGGCTTCCTGACTTTCCCCCTGACTGAGAAGGACAACGTAGTGGGATGATAGTAGTGGACAGTATAAAGTATCTCAATTAGGCCACTTCACTCTCTACATCGCATCGATCATTCTTTACAGCAGCAAATTTACTACTTGTAAAATGACAATGGTGTCAAAAACTGCATTAGCACTTTCAGACTGAGCGTTGAAATGTTACTGTGACTGAAACACTACGGGGGATGATTGTCAGTCAAGATCCCTTCTGGATGGGTTAAAGTGAACAAAGTGAAAGAGTCCTCAACACATATTGTTGATGTTGCCTTAACAAGGCACTTAAGCGCAGGCTGTCCCAGTAAACCATGGACTGTGTTTGAGTGTGAAGCAGGGCTGAAGAACAACTGCAGTATTGGAGTAACTGGAGTATTGCTGTATTGCTGTGTTTAACCCTCTTGGCATTCCACTGACCTGCAGGCAAAACAACAGATTTGTTTTTTTGCCATTTTTGGGGGGCTGTGATAGGCTAAATTTTAAGGCCATGGAGAAACTACAGGAGGAATCCATTGGTACAATGTCAGGATATCATGTCAGGAAGGGGGTGAAATAACGTGCCAAAGTTAGTAGAAAAATCTGAATCAGACGTTGGTGGGCCTTCAGATTTTCCCCTTCAGAGGCTATTGAGGGTTCAAGATATTTGAATGAAAATGGACTCCGTGTTATGATGATAAATGCAGTTTAAGGCAAAATCACAGTTTTTCTCATGCATTACTTTCACCTTATGCATATGAATATTTCTGCATACTGGGGTCACTAAACAGTAAATTGCATGAATGGGTATGACTGGAAAGCTGAGATTCTTGTGGATTCCGTGAGCCCACTTTAATTCAATAGTGTGATGACGTGACTCAACAGTAGCCATTTAATTGCAATGAGAGCATTTCTTGAAACTTGACCTCACTGTATAAAATGACCTTTTGTGACCTCTAGGATAATCACAGCCATGTGAAACCACAAACTCCAGGCCATCTATTGTTGGCCTGTTATCTCCCCCTAAAATCTGCCTACAACCCCCATTTCTCAATAACAGGGCCCAGAATGAAAAAGGGTTAATACAGCTCAAGCATTTGGTGCCTCTTAAATATTGCACTTTGAAAGAGGGAGATGCAGCATGGAAGTTAAATACTAGAGAGACATGGAGTGATTGTGCATACAGCCCTCAGATTACGAGCTAGAAAGAGACGATGGGTTGGCACTGCCAGGCAAAAGTGCAGGGGTGGATTTGGTGAACTGAAGGAGTGTTACAGAAAAGTTGCCTCCAGTTCCTCTGCATCACTTCCCCTGGAGGTTGCTGAGCTCTATGTCGTCTTTGCGGCGTTTTTGTTGGGTGAAGAGGGAGCTGAATGGGTAGAGTTTGGCTTTGGCTGGGTAGCGCTGGCCAGCAATGTCCACCTCGTAGTCCCCACGGTTGATGAAGTCTGGGGTGATGGGTGTGGGGAGCCCCTCTGGGCCCGGCGGCGGGGATACAAAGCCAAGGCAGACGTGGCGCTCCAGAGTGTAGCTGTAGGCGCTGCTGGTGGTCGTCCCAGCTAGCTGACCGTTACGGTAGATAGGCTCGCCCCACCACGGCCAAAGGTCCAGCTCAGTGTCATGGTCTTCGAGAACCAGCATGACGAATCGACGAGACGCGCCGTCCTGGCGCTGCTGCAGCAATGCCTCACGGCCGAGGAAATCTGTGTCCTGATGGAAGGACAGAGAGATGACAGAGGAAAAGGAAGATGCAGCATGAAATAGAAGAAATAGGTGAAGGAAAGACGAGGGGAAAGTCAGTGAAAGAGAGGCAAAAGGGCAAAGTAAAGGAGAGGAGAGAGTAGGAAGATGAAGACAGGAGCACTGTTAGGGGTTATGGGACACGGTCTATAAACACTGCTCAGTTCTGTTGGGAGCAACAAAAAACAACTTTTCATTTCATACATTTCTTCGATAAACTGTACAGTAAAGACATCGATTCTGCTGATGAGCACTCATCTGAAAGCAATTTGTGAAACCAATTTTACACTGCGAGGTCTAGTCATTAATACTGTGCTGACATTAATGCAGCGTGCAGAAGCCAGCACACCCGATGTTGGATGTCCACAGTTTTCAGAATAAGACTGATGACAAACTTTACAACTGCTGGTGTAAAGTGCCACCTGAAGTGCCTGCAGGTGCAGCACAGTCACAATTATATCTCTAAATCCCAGCAAAGACTACAACACTGACGTTTTAGGGTTCAGCAATGCAGATGGCATACTAACTTTAATTATTTTGGAATTATTCTCTAATTTTTCAACCGTTTTAAAGTTTAAAAAGTGTAACACATAAGCAAGGCCATCAATTGTAAATTAGGTCAGCAAAGCCATAATGTAATAATGTAATATATTAAAATAAAATTATGTATAATAGTAATATCAATAATTAATAAAACAGTTCTTTTGCTAAGCTGCTGTTGACTAACACAATGTAATGCCAATAAAAAGGTCAGAAAGCAGCAGTCAGAATACACAGGCGGATACCACCCAGTTTGATGAGCTCACACAGCTGAACTGGCAACAGACCTTGTCAAATTTAACCCTGAACTCTCGCCCACATTCCAGTGGGGTGGTGAAGGCATCAAGGTCTTGACCCCAGAAGGCAAAGAATTTCTCGATGCGTAGGCTGCGCAGTGCGTAGTATCCTGCATTACGAATCCCGTACTTCTGGCCCACTGAAATCACCTCGTTGTACACATGCAGTGCATACTGTGGAGGGCAAAGGGACATAATAATGTTAGACTTAATTCATTGCGCAGTGTGTAGCACCTTCTTAAACTTTACCACTTTACTAAACATCCTTTTGAATGGTGACTGGACACATATGCATATTTATTGTGTGCAGATGTAAACAGGATGCACCTCGATTGGTATGTAGAGCATGAAACCTGGTTCCCCAGTGTGAGTCATACTCATCACTCTGATCCCATTGGCATAGCCGACACTCATCTCCTGTAAGCACACATACACACACAGTTAAATACTGCTCTCGTCTATGTGGGGTTATTAACCGGGTGATAACCTAGCAATAACAACAATAAATTGTATTTATGGGTGCCTTTCACGTCACTCAAGGGCACCTTACAAACACACTAAAACAACCACAACTGTTTCAGCTACTTTAATACTCTATTAATGTTACTGAAACCAGATTTTGTTTCCTACCTTACAGAACATAGAGGGGAAGTGGTCAGGTGTCATGGAAACGTACGATAGCTCAGCCAGAACGTCCATTGCACGAGGTCCAATCAGATTTAAAGCTGTGAGCAAAGAATCAGTTAGAGTTAGAAAAACCTCCTGACTAACAAAGTTCCACTCAAGTTGAGCAGCTTTACCGTACAGGTTTCCTGACTCCGTTCACAATTAATGTGAGTACAATACAAGTAATAATAATAATAATAATAATCAGAATTGTTGTATTTATTTATTTATCATTAGTACCAGCTTATTTTATAGTACTAACTCTTCATTGATGTGATAACATTTCTATCATTGTTGTGTGCCTTGAAAAATAGCTAATGATTGATTTCATTCATCTAGGAATAAATAACAACGGCAGAGCAACTTTCAACAGAGATGAGAAAGAAGTGAGATGGCTGACTCATTGGCTACTTTCATTACTAAAAGGACACTGGAGAGCAACACCTTCAGCGACAGACTGCTTCACCCAAAGTGTGCAATGTCCCAGGTTCTTCCTTCCTGCAGCAGTTAGACTTTACCACTGACAATAACTGCACTATAATGTACATAAACTGTGCAAAATCAGTACTTTTCAATACTTCAGTCAGGTGTGTTATCATTCCACTGTGTAACATAAATACTCTTCTATGTGTAAGGGGACAATTTCAACTGTTGAGTCTGTCTGTATCCGTTCCTAACGTATGTATTGTTTACTGTTTACTATTTAATGTTATGAAAATGTCTGATGTTGCCTGTTGCAGGACTAATAAAGGAATATCTTATCTTATTTTTTACAAACCTGAGCTTATTCTGTTTATGACTTTGTAGGAAATTACTATCATCATCAATGAATATTTTTCTCGTTAGCACAGGGACATACTGAACAAGGCGATGAGTATATATTGCAACAAAGCTCCTCAATTGTTTTTTTCATCATAGAAAAAAAAGAGAATGTAGGCCTTGAGTTGGTTGCACTTCAGACACTTAAGATAATTACATTACATATATACAAATTAAATTTTGGACATGTAATTAACCACTCTTTTGGTCTCCCTCCCTAGAGTAATGCAAAAACCAGGCCATTTAAATAACACAGTTAAAGTCAGAGAGTGGATGTGGGCACTAGATGGCGACATCACTGCAGGGCCTCAATGTTGCTGCTGAGCACTCACCAGTGTACTTCCAGCTGACATCCTCCAGGTGGAGGTGTGGGTCATTGGGCATGTGTTTCTTTATCCAGGACCAACAGTGGACCTGCTGGTCTGTCGGAGAGACAATGAAGAAGCTGGAGAGGGGACAAAAATGTTTGTTATTTTAAATGCTCAGGACAATATGAATGCAATCGCATTATAGTGGTTATAAACCTGTTCTTGCTGAGGCGGACTACGCTGCAGTCATTCTCATAGCCTCCCCTCTCATTCAGCATGCCAGTGTGGACGATATGTCCAACAGGAACATCCAGGTCGTTGGCACACAGATGTTGCAGCAGGTCCAGGGCCTGGTCACCTGATGACTGGGACATCAGGACAGAGCACAAGGTTCAGCATAATTTACTTCATCACAGGGGTCGCATTACTCATCAACTAAATACATAACTGCTGGATCAGTGGCTCTCGGTTGACAAAGAATTGCATAATCTGCCATTTACAAACATTTTTCCAAGTTCTTGCACAGTTCTCGCATCAGTTTCACTGATGGAAACACATTTTGACAACACTCACTGAGTGTGACCAAAAGAACAATGTTTGTTTGGGGTCTGAACACATGAAGTGCTGCAGTAGTTTTCTGCCCTATGTGATCCAGTGCTTGTTAACCACTCCAACTTGTCCATTGTGCATTCTGACTTACAGTGAGTTCAAATTTGGTGAAGGAGGACATGTCTATGACACAGACGGCCTCTTTGCAGCATTTCACTTCAGCTCCAACAATGTCAAACCAGTCCGGCTTGTAGAACGTCTTACTCTGGTCCAGAGAAAGCAAATCTACACACACAAACAGATTCTCAAGTCGGTCAAGATTCTTGAGGTATACTGAACACTTCAGGATAAAGAAAATGGAGTGAGTTGCTGGTGAATAATCTGTACCTTTTCCTGGAGGAACAAAGTATTTGGGCCTTTCAAAGCCATGTTTCTCCATCCAGCGAGCTCCCTGCGTGTCCAGACGGTCATACAGAGGGCTGGTCCGCAGCTGACGCCCAGTCTGAAAGTCCCAGCGAGGAACCTTAAGTTCATACAGCAGGGCTGGATACAAACATACACACACATTAGAAACACAGACATAATCCTACCAAAGCAAAACACCAGTTTTCAAAATGATCACATTCTGTTTTTGTTTTGGTTTTAGACAGAGTCCTAACTTTTCTTTAATTGGTATGTATCGATTCTATGTGTCATAAGTTTAAAAAAAAACATTTCTAGTAGCATATGTACAATAAAAAATAATGTCTTCAGCTGAACATGGATTTTTGCCTTTTTGGATCTCTTCATTGCAAATGTGGACAAGAGAAACAATTCAAATGACCAATAACTCTTAATACTCCCTATATAGGTATGTGATTATTGTTTTAAAATGGACCCCACAAATAACCTGTAAGAAGAGTTTTATACTCACGCATGACCTCCATTACTCTGTGTCGCAGGAAGGTTCTGCTGCTCTGCAGGTTGCCAAAGCGTTTGATGTCCAGCGGCCAGACATTGGCAGTGGGGTAACCATAGGTCATCCACTCTGCCAAGTACCTGAATACCAAACCATGCAACATGCCATCTGTGTTCCATTGTGATGCAATCAAAGCATATCCAAATCACAAAGCTGATGACTGAAATTATTAAACCAAGGCTGGAAACCTTTCTAAGTAAAAGATATTTCAACCACCCTCATAAATAATCTATCCAGGTGTAAAATTAAGTGCAGCATAGTATTGAAAACTATTTGTTTGTCCTCACAAATACTGTAGGCTATCCTCTGGCAAATACACTTATAGCCGAACTTACTTTCCAGCTCCTCCAGCGAACGACAGGCCCGAAGAGTTCATCCCTGCCAACACGTAGTAGCCAGAGACACCCGGCGTCTCTCCCATCAGGCAGCGCATATCAGGGGTGAAGGACTCCGGGCAGTTGACCAGCTGATGGATCTCAGCTGCTTCAAGACCCGGCATTCTCCTCAACAAGGCACTGAGCATTGGCTCTGAAGACAGAAGACATTAAGATTTCCATTTAATGCTCTATTAAGAAATTCTCAAGATGGTTGTCATGCCCACGTCAACATATTACATTTCAGTAATGTTTAATATAATATAGTGTTTCCCCTACCATTATGTTAGGGGGGCGCAAATTGCCTTTGCCCAACCAGCAGCCAGCCTACCATCTACTATTACAAAGACTCAACAAGCTAAAGCTTCTGCACTGCAGCAGGAACTGCAACTTTTCCCCATGTTATGCTATAAACAACCCAGCAGGTTTCCCACATGAAAGCTGATCAGGTGGGTCAAATATGATAAACAAAGTAGAAATTCACTGCCAGTAGAAATTCAAAGATGAGTCAGACTTCAGTTGGTAATGACTTATGGATACCAAAATGCAGCACACAAGATCTAATGCTTTTTTTTTAATACAAATATTAGGTAATGTGAATAATAACTTTAAATCCAGCTGCAGAACACCCAGGGACAGATTTCAGTCTCTGCCTTGCTCCAATTCAACACTGGCTGCTGATTTACGGCTGCCTTTACGACAACCCCATCAAGCAGCATGAGGAATCTCAGATTACCAGCATGAGGCCAAGGCCAAAAGACAGGTGTGTGTGTGTGTTAACATGTGAAGTGTACTCTGTACTGACCTTGCTTACAATTAAACCAACAGCATGAAATAAACATTTCAAAGGCCTACCTGCAGCTGCTATTTTTTTCTTCAATCAACACTTTAAATGAAAAAAAACAATGATAAACTGAACACCATGACTTAAACATCTCTCAAAAAAAAATCTCAAATGCAATGGAAAGAAATCTGAGGACATCACAACAGGAATTACAATAAGCTAAACAGCGCCAAAAACATGTTTCCTGAAATAAAGCAGCCCAAAATAGAAAAGCCTAAAATAGAAATGCACAGTGTTACTATTTAACCACAACCTGATCCTTCAAAAAGTTTTTAATAAGTACCCCACAACTACAATGCATTGGAATATTTGGGGTGCAACTGCAAATGTTTAAGCAATGACTTTACGAACATAAATAAATTACTGAGAGAGTCTAATTAAGTGAGAGACCCTGCAGACCCTTGGGTCTGTGTTAAATTTCTGACAGATGAGTGGAACAACTGATGTGTCTTACGACTGATGAGCTGAATATCAGTTAAAGGTGACACAGAAGCCTACACAGAAGAGTGGCTGACAACAAAACCCAAGGGTGGACTGGCTGTCTGGCATACAGGGCACCATCCCTGTCTGCCGGTAAGCAGGTGGATTTATTATTTTTATTTTTGGCTGACAGGTCCATCGACACATTTAACAATAATTGATCACAACATTTTTGTCCTTTATTCAGTGTGGCTGCAAAATAATAACGCCCTTCTATCACTCACTCCTTCACTTACCGAAGTGGTCCCAGTCCTCCTGCATGTTCTGGATCTCCAACTGGTTGCGTCCCTCAGTGAAGATGGGTTTGGGGTTTTTCTCAAAGCCCCCTGACAGAAGTCCTCCCTGCCATGGCCGTGCATATATCCTCCCATCCATATCTAACACCACTGGAGATAAGACACAGGCTCAATGAGATTACTTCATTCGGGCTTGAAATCTCATCTAACAGAACATAAAGCAAAATTAATGTGACAGTAAATATTGATGTTGATTTTCCAAGGTTTTAAAGAAATTAACTTTCTTCAGTCTATAAATGCATTTAACATTATTAGCACTGACACGCACTCCACTATAATGATGGTGAAAATAATCATTAATACAACAAACTATAACAACATAAGACAGGGCAGATTTTGTAAAACGTAAACATGCATTGTCTACTAGGAATTTCACCTCTGAAGAGAAAACAAGGGGAAGGCTGGGAGATGTGTGTTATACACTGACTTACTCTACCTGCCCATTTAACAAGAACCCAATCAAAATGTGGATGTTCTTCTCCATTACAGCTATTTAGCTGACACAACTGAAAAATTGAATCACAACTGTGCCTGCTGAGAGAAAATGTGATTTTCTGGTGTGAGACCTGGCGTGCTGGGTGGAAGTTGCTCCTGGAGAGGTTTGGTGAGGAGGTAGAAGTGTTCACAGCCATGAAGAGGAACAGACACCTTCATCTCACTAGCCTGGCCCAGCTCGTAAGCCCACTAGAGTAGAGACAGACAGAACAAGTACTTCCATTTGCTACTCTGAACATAGGTATATTGTATCCCATATTGGGGACACTACAATCTGTCCTGTAGGTCAGTTAGTCTAATCATACTGTTTGTTTTGTTCACATAATGTAGGTAAAATAAATCACCAATTCCACTCTGAGGTTTACCTGTCCAGCACAGTTGACAAAATATTCACACTCAATGGAGCCACGATCAGTCTCCACCGCCATCACCTGACCCTTCTCTACCAAAACCTGCTGAACAGTGGTTCGCTCCAGGATCTGAACTCCTACATAAAATGAGAAAAACAAGATGAAGGAAGAGGCACACAAGAGAAAATGGAGGATAATCAGAGGGAGAAAAGGAAAAGTGTAAGAATTAGAGGTAGAGTATATTAAATTATATTTAAGTATTGCTTGTGAAACATTTTGTTTTTCTTATCCATTAATGCTTTATCAAGGGCAAATTGTGAGTTTGAGTGTCTTACCGTGTCCAGCAGCAGCCACAGCCAGGGCGTGGTTTACATCAGGTGGAGACACCACAGCATCTCCAGGGAGGTGGAGCGCCCCCACCAAGTCATGAATGTTCACAAGAGGGTGGAGTTTGGCCACCTCTTTAGGTTTAATAATGTTACAGCTGATCCCCATTACCCTAAGAGGAGAATAAATCATATATAAATTGTTTTCAAACTAAAACGGCCCTGTGTATCTAACCTGGTTGCAGACATCTAAATAATTTAACTATCTGATCAAACCAGGGAAGTGGACAGTGTAAGATCAGCATATTCAGAGGCAAAGGCAGATGAAATGGGGGTTGAGTGTAGAGGTGATTTTCTGCCAGCTATAAATTCTGCAGCCAAAAGAATAAAAGAAATTTTGCAGCATTATGCCACCACCAGGCAAAATGAGTATGCCCTGGAGTGGCCGTGTCAGAGTCCAGACAAAAGCAGCCACAAGCAGTCAAAAGTATCTCTAATAACTACTGACTTGAGGTTTTAGAGTCTTACTTTAGTCGGGATGCCAGGCGCTTCAGAGAGAGGAAGCGATCCTGATTTTGGGCCAGACAGAGAGACCCTGTCTTCACATAACCTTAAAACACACAAACCACATATTATGTGACTCCACAGGTCTCATATTACTCAAGGCTCATCCCAACTTAAATTATCCACTCAGAAACAGTAAAGCTAAAATGATAAAGGGCATTTTTATTCTAGCTTTTTAAAACATACAGGAAGTGTTATGGCGAGGCACACCAAATGATGTCTTGGACTAAGAAAAGAATAGTAGTGCATGCCTCAGGTTGCCAAGAAATTACTGCAATGGAATACGATACTATGAGTATACAGACTTGCTTGCTTTATGAAAAGCAGGATGCACAACACAGTACAATGATTAACCGTCGTTGAGTATGAAAAGTAGAATGCAGACAAAACAATGCACAACAATATTTTGTATAAAGATAATTAAACCAAATGAGAAATAGATAGATAGATAAATAAATAAATACAATAATACAACATAAAATTATCAGGATCCCTTCAGTAATTAAAAAGGTAGATTACAAATATAGATACAATAAGAAACTAAATGTATGTATCACAGATAGTGTATATCCTATATAATCCCACTCTTCACTGGATCAAATCATCAGGAAAATGTTTACAGAAATGTATTAGCAGCAAGGATAATATTTAGTCATATAGTTCACCTCCAACTTCAAGAACAGCAAGAAGATTAAGTTAAATATGACTGAAAGCAAAAAATGTCGAAGCGACTGACCTGTTTTGACACCAGTCTCCTCCTCTAGCTGCAGATAAAGACTATTGGAGTAGTTCGCCATTTTACACTCGATGGAAATAGGTTTGGCCACACTGACAATGCCAGCACACAGTCTGGTTGTTCCTGCACCAAGTCTGCCAATAGAATAATAGGTCAGGAAATACAGAATTAGCAGAACAGTACCCAACTGCCAACTGACTTTACTGTAGAAACGGTCTATATAGCCACTGCAACAGTATAAAAATAAAGCGTGAAAGCATTATATTATGTTAAAACGAAGCCACTTTTTTGTGTTGCAAGTGGTTGATATATTCATACTTTATGCTACCCCTTCATGTTCATACCCCACATGGGACAACCCTGTCAAAAAGTCTGAATGTGCCACTGACCCCTGAATCACAACCAAACCTTTAAACATCCCCAGCAAACAAAATCACAAACATGTATCTCACCTGCCCTGCTCCAGCAGCACTATATCAGTCCAGCCCAGTTTGGCAAGGTGGAAGGCTACTGATGTTCCCACAATACCTCCTCCACAGATCACCACACGGGCCTGGCTGGGCAGCGGGAGTAGCTGGGAGTCTCCACTGGCAGTCATACAGTGCGGGGAGGTCCATAGTCCCCTTCCGCCCGATCTATACCCCGTCTGGGGAAGCAGCAGCCTGGGGAGCAGAACCGGGGACAGAGCCCTGGAGCTCCGCACACAGCTGCACATAGCTGTGCTTTCTGCAATAACAGACCCATAAACAAACGATTTTGATAGAATATTGAGGAATTTAAGGTTACAAGGGGTAGGTTACATCTTAGACACTGCAAAAAAAAAAACATGTCAATTCTTTAAGATTACATTAATTCGTTTGTGCTGATTCCAATTAAGGTGTAGTTTTAGGGGGCGTTTTGTGTGCCCTGTGTATGGTCAAGCTATTCTGTTTACGTTAGCTCAGCCAACGCAGGTTGACATTAGATGCAGGATTAATCACTCTGAAGTGAAGACGGGGGAAGCCAGCAAGGTTATATAGTCCAGTCCTTCAGCTGTCAAAATTATATTTCAGTCTAGTGTTAGCTTCAATCATGTAACCTTAGTTACTCTACTAGCAGCATTGCTAGCTTGAGCTTACAGTATGTTAGTATTTCTGTAAATTATCCTGGCACGTTATCTTGGAGGAAAGGAGTCCTAGCTGGCTAAACATTCAAGTTTCGTACAAGTATATTGTCATTTTGTGTTTCGGAGCTCCTACGGTGAAAGTTAGTGCTACAGGCAGCTAACGTACATAGCTTAGGCTATCGAAAAGCTAGCTAACGGTAAATGTTGATAATTTCATGTTAACGTTACAGCAATAGCTAGCCGAAAATAAACCGCGTTCAGAGACATTTCCTGGCGCTTCCTTTATTGTTTGTAGCGACATAAATCTCACCTTACCAGTTCAGTTAAGTCGCTGTGTGGTTTAAAGGACAGGAGTAAATACCAGGGACTAGGTGAATATGACAGAAAGTGTTGTTTGGGTACACCAGTTAGTACAGACGTCATAGGCGCATCAATCACAGCTTCCGGAATAAACCTTCAAAATGAAAGTCTTCTGCCTGTGAGTTTTACTATGCTGCAGTAATAACTCAACCAACAGTAAGTCAACGTCTGTGACTGGTATATAATAATATAGGCTATACTTTTATAGGACACGATTTTTTACTTTTGACACTTTAAGCATATTTTACCGAGAATAATTTCGCTGATTTTGGATGCATGGCTTTTATTTGTAAGGACGTACCTTCACGTGGAAGTGTTGGTGCTTTTACTTCAGTTCATATTGTATGTATGAAAAGTGAACTTGCCGTGAGAATGTGCGGACCCCTGAATGAGAATGTCTGGTATTTCTGCAAACTTTTGTCTCGCGGAAACTGCTTTCCTTCAGGCTGTATTTAAAATGTTTTTTTCACATCTAAACTAAAATAACACCCAACTGGCATTGTGTTTACAGTTTTTAGCTCCCTAACATTGGAGAAAATGCCGTTTTTCACCCTCCATAGCCCGTTATAAATATGAGGGTATACACTGTATGCTGGCATACAAGAATATATCCAACAAATTAATGGTGAAATCTAAATCCTTAACATGTGATTAATTAGGACAAAAAGGTGTACCAAGTAAGTGTGCCTTATAAAATGATGCGTTGTCATGATTTTGGCATTACGCACTAGCTGCTCTGTTGGTGCTGCTTGGACAGCAGTTGTTATGTGCTGCAGTATCATTCATGAAAGATGTGCCACATCGTGATGGCCTGCAGTGTGCTACACAGTGTGGCACACATGCGCGACATCCCTCTGGCACAGGATCTGTGGCAGGTCGAACTTCACTTCACACATATTTAACAATATTTCATTTTGACTCCTAATTCCGTCATGAATCTCTCTATGTATTATTTCCCTTTGCGTCGTCAGCACATAAAAGAAAGTCAAAGATAACGTTTTCATTGTTTCTCCCTAATCTAGAGTCTTCAAGTCTTTTATAACTCAGGCTTCCAAATTAAAACATCACTGGTAGCAAACTACTTAATGTGTCGGTAGATAAGTAAATATTAATACATTATCTTTAAAAAAAAATACTTTTGGACAACATTAGAAGATTGCCAGAATGCAAGATTTGACTGTTCAAATTCTCCTGGAGCCCAGAAGAGGACGACAGGTACTCTGACCCCCCCAGCTCTCCAAGCCTTGACCTCTCCTGGAGCCCAGAAGAAGAGGACCACAGGTACTCTGACCCCCCCAGCTCTCCAGGCCTCGGCCTCTCCCGGAGCACAGAGGAGGACTACAGGAACTCTGCACCCTCCACCTCTTCAGGCATCGGCCTCTCCACCAACAGGACCTCCTGGTTTCGTCCTTTTTATCACCAGATGTGGAGCGATGACAGCGGCTCCGATGAGGACAGAGGGTAATGTATACTGCAGGACTGGAAGCCTTTGCGTCTGGCGGGGCTCACTCGGCCCTCGGTAGCATCTTGCACCAGAGCCCACTTGTACATATTGTACATATTAGGAATGTGCTTTTTGTTTTTTGAGGGCTAACAAGGCCCAGGTGAACTTTCTTTTTTGCAGGGTTGATTCTGTTACCATGCAGGACACTGGACCCACCACCAGGAGAAATGTGGGGTTCAGGGTCTCGCACTTTTATTTATTTATTTAGTTAGTTAGTTAATTAGTTAGTTAGTTACTCTAGTATTTTAGTGCAGACTTTATACCAAAGGTAAGTTGATACATTAAGAGAGCATTTTTACATATTTAATATTTAATTGTACTAACTTTGTTATATTGTTCTTTCTTTCTTTCTTTCTTTCTTTCTTTCTTTCTTTCTTTCTTTCTTTCTTTCTTTCTTTCTTTCTTTCTTTCTTTCGTTCTTTCTTTCTTTCTTTCTAGGTGTCCACACCATACAAACGTACGTCATTACGTAATGAGAACATGAACTCTGAAAGTCTCAGGATTCTGTTGTCGATTATCACTGGTGATCACTCAGCAGTGATTCAGAGCCCGTTCATTTCACTCACTCTTGTTCTGTTGTTTTATTTTATAATTAATTCACTGTGGGTAGCCGTAACCGACTGATGTAAAGTAACTGCTCGCCAGTTATCCTTTTGTCTTCTCTTTTTGTCTCTGAGACTCAACATCCAGGACTTCCTTGCCAACAGAGACGAGGCCCCAGACCAGATGAGACGGATGGACGACTACAGACCAGCAGGAGGGCGGTGGGGGCGGCAGAGTGAGTAATCCCCTCACTGAGACATGAAGCAGTGATGAGGTGATTTTATACATGTGAACATTATTCCTGAGTTATCTTTCTGTCTCACACAGGGCAGGACTCCTCTGTAAACAGCTGAGAGTGGACGTCACCTCTCCCATCATCCCACTGACCCACTGACTCTCAGCATCCACCTGCCTCTGCACCCCGACCCCCACCACCACCACCACCCAGCAGCCAAGAAGGACGAGGACCGGCCCCCACCCGCCAGCACAGAGGACGCTGTTACCATCTTCTTCTTCTGTGCTGGAGGGTGTGGGAAGGTCCTCACACACACCAGAAGCCGTCACTGAACAGACTCTTCTATGGCTTTATTGTTGTTGGCATTTTTGGACAATAGGATTTTTAGTAATTTTTTGACATCCTAAACTTTAGTATTTAGCTTTTGTTGACATTTTTGGACAAATGGTGAACACATTTTCCTTAAGTTAGCTCATTACTTTGAAAGGTTACAAAGAACGTTTAAAAGGCTGAGAAACATTTTGTATTAACTAGTTTCTGTTAAGTTGCTAAGCATCGTATTATAATTTAATATTATTATTAAACTGTATTTAACTTGAAAAGTGTCATTACTACTTGCATATAATAAACAAAGCATGTTTGTACCTTTATCAACAAAATACCTCAGTTAATACATTTGTAAAAACGCTCTATTAAAATACCAAAAATACTCATCACTGAATGTAGAATTAAAGCAACTTGCTGTTTTCTTACAGTTAAAATGAGTGTGTGTGCGTGTGTGTGTGTGTGTGTGCGTGCGCGTGTGCGTGTGTGTGTGTGTGTGTGTGTGTGTGTGTATGTCTGTACTAATAAAAAAGAAAGAATAAAACACTTCAAGACACAGAATCAGTTGCTGCATAACAAGCCACGAAGGAAATAGTAAACTATTTTTATTGACATGTTTAAATTCAGTTATTTACAAGTTCTCATAGTGGGCAACATTTCACACCATTACAGTTTGAAGAAGAAAATACCAAACACTTTTTGTACATACAGGAATCTGGACACAAGAGGCAGCCAGAGATGATGCTCACCGTACATAACACCAGTTTGGCAGACAGATCAGTAGCATATATGCATGAATATTTAATGATGTATAGTCTTTCACTTGCATCAGACTGAAGGAAAGATTTTCTTTTCAATGAAACCTGCCTCAGTAGCCCTGTCTCAGGTATGTTTGGCACAGTGATAAATCAATGACTTCTAGCTGTGTTTTTGCATTTTTTCATTTATTTACCACAAATCACGCACAATAAACCTTACCTCACTGCTGATATTACCCAAACCATAATGCCAAAAAAACAAATAAAAGAAAACACTGGTACTGTCCTTTTAAAAGAGACAGCATTTGGCCAAAAGGTGGTGCTATAACAAAGAGAACAGTCCTGCTGGACTTCCTACACATTTACAATAGTAACGAGCCTCCAAAGCCGGAGGACTCCATGTCAGGAGGTTTGGCACTTTGCAGGACAAAGCACAGTAATCAGTTGGTAAATTAAACTTTACAACAAAGGGAATCAGAAAAACAATAAATATGCCAATGTTAATCTACCAGATAACATTAAAAGTAAAATAAAGCCTACGTTTTAAAGCATACCACGGCAGGACTACCAAGAACTCTGAAAGTGAGAGCTTCCTCTAAAGCTCAAGAGGACAAGAGCTTGGGCACTTGGCCGATCAAATGAAATATCATTTAACTGGAAGGTCCCACAAGGGGGCAGCAAAGGGGAGGTTTAAGTGACTCAGGGTGCCCAGAGCTGGACAGGGGGCCTGGAAGATGCCAGGGATCATGGATGAATTATGAGACAATGGGTCGCACCGTCTGTCCTATACATTGGACAAAGACTCAGAATTTAAAGTTGTTTATTCACTTTTGTGTCGAAAGAGCAATTCTGCCTTGACACAAAGAGGCCTCCATTGTGAGTAGAGTACAGTCGATTTCGGGCTTAGTTCTCACTTTTTTTGGTAAATTACTTAGCTTCATTGGTGACACCAGTTAAGGTTTGACGTGTTGGTGAAATGAAACCCAAAATGTGTGAAAATACATCAGGAAATAGTTTTTGACAGTAGCGTAAAGGTGTAGTCTGTTAAACTTCATTCTGCTGGGTGAGGTCCTCTGACACACTGTTGAACTCAGTGGCTTTAGTGCTCATCCCCAGATACTGCTTCAGGAACTCGCTGAAACGTTTTTGGTTGTTCCACTTGCGTGCTGACTTCCGAATGCCGATGAAGCCACCATACCTCTTCTGGTACGATCTTCCTGGAGACATCAGCTTCTTGTAGCCGTGCCTCCCTTTGACGAAGCCTCCAAACCTCTTGGAGACACTCAGCCCGACGTCTCCCTGTCCTCTTGCTGCCATGTCTGCAGCCCCTTCTTCCTGCCCTGCCTCCTCCTCATACTCATCATCAAGAGACAGGGCAGTGTGGGAGTTGTAGGCAGTGTTCAGCTTACCACCCAGATCTCTCTCGTCCATCCCAAGTGCCCGGGTCACGTGATCGTACCTCTGCAATGCAAAGGGCAGCAACAGACCTCCCTCCACCTGCTCCTCCTCTTCAGGAAACAGGGCCTCCACCTCCTCCTGAGATCTTTTCTGTATAGTAGCAGCAAGTGAGGAAATTGGCGTCGACAGCACTTTACGACAGAAGTCCCAGGAGAAAGCAGGGGAGACGTTGGCTTCGCACTCAGTGAGACACACCTAACAGAGACAAAGACAAGAGATCGTCTTCATTGTTTTTCTGAAATCTATGAATTCATATCATAAAACTCTGCAGTGGTACTGAAAGCAGCTGGTTTGCTGGGATTGTTTGGGTGTTTGTGTGTGTGTATATTTCAGAATTCTGCTGAGGATTGATACTATAGATGATAAAGTACTTTTGCTTTGTAAATGAAATTGATTTGAGCATCATCCACTGTTTCCATGAAGACTAATCATGGAGGCTCTGGTCCCTTATTGATTAACAAGTACAATGCCATTCAGGCATGAAGGAGAGAAGAAGATGAAGTAGAGGAGAGAAAAAGAGGAAATAAAGACCACAGGGATTTTGAAAAAGGGGGCAGTAAGTCAGTCGATGGCATGTGACAAGTTGCCCAAAGACAGCTGTCTTTAGCAGTCCTCTGTATTAAAAGTCAATACATGTCCAATTCAACAGGTTCACCTAAAGGCCTTTTAAATAAGACTGTGACCTAACACTAACAACATTAACAGTTGAGAGTTTTATGTTTTCTTAAATGTCTTCTTGTATTCTCCCTGCCAAACTGTCTGAGATGCAGACATGTCATTATGTAAAAACAAACAACCACCAGGCATTACACTGGGAGGAGAAACACACATCTAGCCCCAGGAATCAATTTGCCACAACAAATTAAAACTCAAATGCCAAAAGGGTAATTTGTTGAGTCAGGGCGGGAGGACGGGATGAATACAGGAAGGTGGTGTGTGTGTGTGTGGGGGGGGG
>CAFUXE010000282.1:196299-208401 GCA_903364295.1 Serranus cabrilla | reverse complement strand
TCTATCACCTAATTAAAACAGCACATTGGAGGGATTTTTGTCTTGAAGGATTTGATAACTTAAAAAATCTGACTGTGACAGCAGAATACAAATCTGAAAGAAGTGGATTTCAATTCCAGGGAGGTTGAGGCTCACCCAAAGAAAATCTGAGGGCAGAATCCTCCTGGAAATTCAAAAAGATTCGCAAGCCATTTCCCTTGATCAGCTCCAAGAACAAAATGAGGGCAATGATTGGAGCCATGCGAAAGAGCAGGGGACAAATACTGATGAGTTTTCATTTTCACCATTAAGTTGATTACATGTTGATCATTCAAAGAAAATTATTTCATTTAAAACAGAGAAATCTAGATACATTTAAGAACATGTATAATATTTGAAAACTAGAGAATGCAGTCCCTGAAGGGAATGCCAGAAGCTGAATAGTTGACGCTATGCTGCATGCCAGCAGTGGGATATGGTGGAATTAATATGGATGTAATGAAGAGTTAAATAATAGTAGTGAATCGTGGTTGAGTAAAACTGGTGATAAAACATAATAGTAGTATGTAAAGACAGAGGTCCCTAAAAGCAATATACCAATCAGAAACAAAACAAAATTGATGGAAATTCAGTCAGCTATAGTCGTATGTTGGAACAGAGGTCCAAAAAACAGATTGAGAGCAATCAGAAACAGCGAAAAATGATGGAAACCTATTGATGAAATGTGATAAGTAAGACAACAAATCTAAAAAAGAAAAGACAAACTGTCCAGTGTGTGTGTGTGTGTGTGTGTGTGTGTGTGTGTGTGAGTACTCTTCACCATGGTGTTGAAGCTGAGCTGTTTGGGCAGGATGTTGCTGCAGGACATGCAGTCTGCCTGGCAGTCAGTCTGTCCCGGATCACAGAGACAGAGCAGCAGCAGAGCCACCACAGTCTTCATGGTCTCACCGTCTGCTGCTCAGAACAGGACACAGCAAATACAGATGTTCAGTTCAACAATTTCATACATTCTGTCAACTCCAACACAGTTTCAGTTAGAGAGCTAATAAGTTAGAGGTTTCAAACAGTTGTTTCAACGTATATTATTTTATTTAGTTATGTATTTTAACCTCTATACAGCAGGTAATCTCATCTGGACAAAATGTTACATCTAGAGCTATCTTAGCAACAAGACTGGTCTGAACAGTTCTCATAGTGTTTCATTTACATCTATCTTCTTAGCTAGCAAGCTAACCACCAACACACCTTAGAATCAACATAGTTTTGTACCAAGGTCCAAAGGCTTCTGAAAGGCTGCATGCAGTCATTCAGCACAGCTGTTGTCAATCAGTAAGGAACATCGTTAACCTGTTCGTTAAGCCCTGCAATACAGCTGCTTTTAAAGCCACAATGCATTTTTCTGCTCCTACACTTAGTAAATAAATACAAATGCAATGTGTCAGTTAGACTGCTGATGCCATACTAAAGCATGCATGTATTCTATTATATCAGGCTGTCAATCTGGAGCCCTGGCTTCAAAATGGTAGTTTTTACAATTTTCCAGCAGATTGAGCCATTTTTCTTCATGTTTGTCCTAAGGGGCAAATAAATTACATTTTATTTTGCTGGTATTCTACTGGTTTGTTTTCCCTGTGCTTTTCCTTCTATGACAAGTGGAATATTTTTTTTTACATTTAGCCTCTGACACTGCAATGGGAAGAGTCACATAGCGAACAATTAGAGAGTAGACACATCGTAGGGGACAGGGAGTGAGACTAAAGGAAAGACAGAGAGCACAGCAGATATGAAATGTGACAAAGAAAGAGAATTGGAAAAAGAGGGAACAGCCCAGTCTGGTGAGTCTGACGTCAACACAACCAGAGTTTTCATCTCATTAAACAAACTCGTTAACTCCTTTAATTGATGCCTCAATTAATGCCTCTGGCAATGAACTGAGTCACTGTTTGTTGCTGACAAACGCACACACTAAAACTCAAATGCACAACACATACATAACACTAAAACACACAAGAACAGCACATGAACACAGGCCTAATGTGCACAATGTGTGCACACTATACACGGTATTGGTAGACACACTCAAATACACGTTCACACACACATACACACACACCACTACTACTGCTCTGGTCTTTTAGCTCTAGGTTGTCATTATCTATTAAACTAACGTGGCTGAAAGTAATTCTAATTTGTCTTCAATCAAACACCACTTTATAATGTCTTGGAACTTTGGAATTTATTCGTAGTAATTAAAAACTGATAAAAGTGTAATTGCACCACCATTCACTCCAATCGCTAACTACCCTTAAAACGGCAGCTCTGCAAAATTAATCAAAATTAATCAGTCTTATAGTGTGCAAACAATAAAAGTGTATGTCGTGTCTGTCTTTAGTCTGATAGGGAAGAGGATGGGTTTGGCAGTGAAGGACAAAAGCATCCATTTTGGGCAGGAATACTGGACAGCGAAGGGCGGGATGAGATTGGCAGATGGCAGTGGATTTAGACAAACAGCTCGGGTGTGTTCATTTAGCCAAAATGAATCTCATTCTCCAACCTCCTGTCACTGACTTTGTGCTGACTTGGCTCCCAAAAACAAAGCTGCCATCATTAAGAAAAATGCATGTAGGAGACTTCAGATCTTCTCGGTTATGTGGCTGGATGATGCACACACAAACAGATGCTGTGTCGTTCATTTAGGAATGGTTGATGACATTAAAACCGGAGTATCTTTATACTACCAAACTCTAATGTCAAATATACTTTAAGGAGGCAAATCTACAGTCATGCTCGCAGCTCTATGAGGCAGATTTACCAGGTTTAATGTTGTAGTTTAGTTTATATTAGTATGCTAACATTTATTAATTCAAACCCAAAGTGCAGCTGAAGCATGTGGGGGATGTTAGTTTTGTAAGCATTTGGTCACAAAGTATTGGACAAATCAATTTTTTATAAATAATGGTGCTAAGCAAAGAGTTAAAGCTGTAGTGAAGGATATTTACATATAAATGAACATCTGTTACGTCTGAACCCATTCACATACTGCTCATTAAGTCTATCGCCACCAGGGAAAGCTCTCTGTATTTTTCCCTGTACCAGAGAGTTGTTGGTGTCTGTGGCAACTTTCCTGCACTTTAGCTTACTGTTCTTGGAAAGTTGAGTAAACCATTAATGTAGTACCTGATTAAAATTAAGTTAAATCACTAAAACTAGTGCTTCTTAAATGCTGAGGGGCATTTGCTTTGCCTCTGTTTAGTCAGGGTTTGTCTGATTTTGTACAAAAATGCTATTTTAAACACGTTGGTAACATTGTGACAAAACTACAAAACTTACAATACAAAACTTTTTAAGGTAAGACGACTAAACCACTTGGATAAGTTTAGGAAAAATAACAGGGTTTAAAATATCTACTGAAGTACAGACCTATTGGACGCAGTTATGTCAGTGGCAAAGAACATCCTGGCATTACTTTCATGGTATAGATAACAAATGCATTGATTTATTTCTTTTAGTAATAGCATGAAAGGTAGTATATGATGCCTTTAAATGTCACATTTGATGTTTATATGATTACTGCGAGGGGTCAGGCAGGACAGGACAATGATTTCCCCCTGTGAGGATGACCTTTTCATAATAATCTTAACTTTGTGAAACATAAATAAATATGAACCACAGAATATCTTTTGACAGCTGTCTTGAGAGGTTTAAGGAGTAGTCCAAATCCTACTTGAGGGTTACTGCAGGGAACTACTGTGGTAAATTTGCGTACCTAACTTTCTTTCCTACTGAAAAAGATTCTTTCAGTTTCTGATTTTCTATTTTGTACCAAGACAGAATGCATACAGTAGTCACTCAAGCCTCACTCAGGATATTACAGATATGACATTCACACAGGTACGCGCCCCATTGACCACAGTCTTTATCTGTTTTTCTGTTCTCTTGTGTGTGAAGTACTGCGTACTATTAAAAGCTCTGTAAAAATGAACTGGACCTCTCAACAACGCATCTTTTCTGTGATTTCCGTCTACTGACGTCTGCCAGGTTCTCTCAAGAGCCCTGGAAACCCAATTACTCTGCTTTTAATTAACTGATTAACCACTAAATAAACCAGTTAATTAAGTCATTACTGTGTGCTGCTGCACTGAGGCATTGCTGATGCAGTCTCACAGTCCAGTAGTTGATTTATAATAGGGAGCATCTTTCAGATGAAAGTCCATAGAATAACTCTCAGTGGTATTTCTCATCCAGACTCAACCTGTTACATGTTTTAATACCTAACAAATGTCAAATGTAAGTTTAAATTCCCCATATTCACAAGGTGGCCATATCTTCTAACGTCATACTCGGGGTGGGAAAGAGTCTACAAAAACTATTATCAGTCAGTTAGTAATGGTGAATTAGATCATAGAACATTTGACTTGTGTACGCCAGCAAAGTGTAAAAACAATCAAAACATTGGCAGATAAGTCCCAAAAAGAATCCAAACAAGAGATACAGCAACTGGATTGAAGGATACCTCCACAATGCATAAGGAAAATCCATCAGCAGTAAACATTGTGACAGTTTGGCAGGCTGGCAATTTGTAAGTAAAAGTGGTCATCAGGAATCAGTCCCTTGGCTTGCAGTGTTAATGTTAGCCTCTGGTACAGCTCTCTTCTGGTTCCAATCCTACCTATCCAACAGAAAACAGTTTGTTACCATCAGCTCCCACTCAGTCCCGGTCAAGCAGGGTGTACCACAGGGCTCTGTGCTTGGTCCCCTTCTCTTTAACATCTACATGCTCCACTGTGGTCAGATCCTCCACCAACATGCTATATATTAACACTCCTACGCCGACGACAGCCAACTCTACATCAGCACAGTTCACATGTTGAGAGCATGTTATGAGAAAAAAACTGCCACCATGTGAATATGGTCCATTCAAGGTCAGGGTTATGGTATGTGATGTCCTGCATGTTTTGTATAACATAACTAGTGAAATGACACTTCACTAATGTCTCATTTCCACTGCATATCATGTCATTTCCTCTATTTCGCTGCCCAGGTTTTTATTTGATTATCACCATAGCATTGCTGCGCAAAACTGCTGTGACTTAATCTTTAATGCAACCAAACATTGGAATGTCTACACCTTTTCAATTGTACAGTGTAGCTTTGCGGGCTCGAGTGAATAAAAAAAAATGCAAAGAAAAACAGGTTTGTACAGAAGGTGCTGTGTCAGGGATAATTCACTTGTGATCCGAAGTATTTTTTAAACACAATCTACAGCTTTTTGCTTATGGGGGATGTAAGAGCCATTTTGTTTTGTTTGTTTGTTTGTTTGTTTGCACCTCCCACCACCAAGCAAAGAAGAGCCCCCATTATGGGTTCTGACCTGACGAGTTAAGAAATGTAGCTGTGTATGGCTGATTATTGTGAGATGCCTGTGAGAGGCACATAGTTTGTTGACGGCACAAAGGTGATGTATGAGTTTGGAAGGTGGAATTTTACTCTCTTTAAGAAGAAAGTATACCATTGTTTTAAAGAAGCTATAATAAACTGCATTAATTGATATATGGAAACTGTGGACATTTCATTTGTGTCTCATCATAGTTGTGGCTTCTTTTTTGAATAGCAGAGGGGTCAGTACAGAGGGAAAAAGCAAGTCAAGTTGAGTGGAGCCATGCTGTTCCATCCAATGGAAATTTGGTATAAGTGGGAAAAGCAGCACACAGTCTTTAGTCCGTCTCCTTGGAAAGTATAGTAAATGTGTAACTGTATGTAAGTTCAACAAGCTCCATCTGGTTAAGTGGAAAAAGTCCGAACATCGTGACCGTCTTCAAGTTGTTGATTAAAAAGTGTAGTCAACCATGAATAAATACTGTAAGAGTTACAGAAATGTTCAAATGTAGGTTCTGGTCTGATTCATAGTCTAGTCATCCGACAACTCACAACCAGCTCACACTGTGCTATCAACGCTTTCCACCATTATTTCTCTCCATTATTGCCATTTTCTCATCAAGAACAGGAAGTACAAAATAAATTACTCTGAGCCCGAAGAGAGACTTAAAGCCGGATTATTCGCGCATGGTTGAACGGAGGAGCAGTGTGCATCCGTCTTGCAGTTCTTACTTTGAAAACCTGGACTGCAGGTAATTCCGTAACTTAAATGTGATAACCATAATATTGTCAGATTGACGTCAGTGCATGTAACTTCTGCTGTAAGTTTAGCGGGTAGTTGGGGGTGCTTTCTAAAGGCTTGATTTGTATTCTGTGGTACTTGCATGAACTCATAAATTGGGGTAAGATGTAATTTAAAAGTTGAATGTAGTTTAAACATAATCTCTATTAATATGCAAATGAAGTCCTTCTTTATTGACTTTTCATATACAGTATAAAAAGCCTGAATCTACTAGGACAATGAAATGGTAACTGATATGACTAAAGATTTAAACATTTTCTAACACTAGAATTATTGTGCACAACTGCATACCTGCTCAATAAACAGCTTCACACTTGATATCTTAAAATAAAAAACAATAACGTCCCACCCTTAAATAAGACAGAGCAGCATATTAATGAAAACAAATTAAATATTGAATAATTAGAGCATATTTGTGATGTTGGCTTTGTTAGTTGATGAGTCAGTTTGACAGGTAATTAAATGTTACTTAGTCTTCTGCCTGGAGCCAGACGGCACCTACTTTAATTGTCAGAAAAGTCACTTTGATTGACAGCTTGTCTAAGGCCCACTCGAAATACATTGTTGTCTTTGTTTAAATATTGATAGCTATCTGACAAAGTGGCAAAGTGGTCACTGATGTGACACATTTCAGGACAGTGGATCTATATTACCAATGAGCTTGACTGGGGAAAAAAGGATCTTTATATAATTGCTTTCTGTTACTACCTGCATATACTTTCTACCTACTAGTTTATCTGACGTTATCTCACCCTAACTATTAGCTTCCTGCCTCTTTAATTAAGTCTCATTCACACCCACACATGTCTCTCTCCCCCTTCCTCTGCCACACATTTCACTCTTTGTCTTTCACATCACACACACACACAAAACATGACAAAACTACTACTACTTTTGGCATACAAGTTCACAGTGGGTTTCACTAGTCTACACTATTCATGTGACAAAAACTGAAGCTGCACAGAATCAAATAAATTCTATTTTGTGAAAAATACAATGTCATTATTTGACCTGATGATGGAGAAACATCTGCCACATTTTGTATCAAGATGAATAATGCACAGATTTATTGTAAGAATGCATAAAAAACTGCCAAAGCATTAACTGCACTGCCAATATGACTGACACAAACACATAATTTTTGAGGATCCTGCTCCTGGTTTCCAGGTCAGAGGTCAAGACTACCCACAGATGCAGAGTGGGCGTTTTGACATATAGAAGAAACCTTTAATGTTTTCACAATAGGCTCCCTGTCAGTCAGACTGTGTGTGACGTGGCCGTAGATTACATGCTGAGGCCATTTCAGGCAGACACGCTAAGCTAAATCAATTTCTCTTTTCAATGCACCTAATCACTTAAGGTCGATTAATGGAGGGTGAGAGTGCTCACATACACTTACACAGGGGTCACATCTAGCTTTAATATTGATTTTTTTGTTTTTTATGTTGTGACATAAGGGGTGCTAGCTAGCTAGCTTGGTTAGAAAGGGTGCAATCATTACTCAATGCGTTGTGGTAGCAACCTGGCATAAGGTAGTCCACCCTAAAGTAAACCTGCTTTATTGGGTATTTTACTTGAAAGACTTTAATGCACAAAATGAACATCTTGCTGTATTGAATACGACTTGAAAATGACGTGAGAAGTCCTATTGACTTTGATGCAAACAGCCCCCTGCTGGCCAGTAGAAAGCAGGTTTGAGGCGTCACCTTTCAGGCCCGGAGGTCTTTCTGACAAAGAGGAAGTCTGTACATTGATCTAACGGACAATGAGCTCAACTTCCAGTTTGGCCTTGAAATACATATGCTTATTAGTTTACCAAGATTATTAAAAAAAACTCATGGAATCAGTTCTCCTTTGATATATTCAGACAGGGACAAAGAGGAGCACACTAGGGGCAGCAAGGAGACATGGAGCAGGATCCCAGTACAAAGGGATGGACAGGGATCCTGCTGTGTTTGGAACATTGTATCCTTGGATTAACTCCACTCCACACAGCCAATTCAGAGCAGCCACCAGAGCTGTACACACCAGCGTGACGTTTGATTCAGAGCTCCTTATCCTCCATTTTCCACATCCAGCCTTTCCAACGAGACCGTTGTCCTTAAGTTGATAAGTCTACAGTGATGTTGAGAAAACCAGCTTTTCACTGATACTGAGGAGATGAGGCAGTTGGCTGCAATTCAATAAAGTGTTCCTAATGTTTTGTACAGTCAGCTTGTTATTTTTTGGGTAAATTAAAACTGCTTTGGTTTCTTTGCCACAGTTTTTGAATGTAGATTTCCTTGTTGCTAAATGCCTAAGACTGCCAGTTCTTCAATGATTTACCTCAAACAATTTGCCATCACTGCTGCAATACTTCCTGTATAGCAGTGGTTCATCATTTCCGAATAGGTGACAACCTGGACTCTCTCTCTGACTTCTGATGTCTTTTGACCTAAAAGAACTACACATCACAAAAAATATGGCTCTCAACTTTCAAATATTGAACTTTGACATACTGTATCAGAGACAATTTTCTCAAGCTTTTATTCCATCAGCACAGCATCACTGACGACATTACTGTTTCACCGGTATATATACCGCCAATAGAGAAAAGCTAGAACATAATACAAAGCGTATCGGAACATAAATACATTTTGCAGCTACCTACTCACAGGAATGCTTTGAGTGTTTGTCCTTCGATATGAGAAAGAAGCCTCTAGTTTTCTCTGAATCACTTCAAAACAATGTAGTTTGAGCCCAAGCACTATCTACACATCCACATCAGCTTCTTTTCTGCTACACAAGAATCTTTAGACCCTCAGATAATTAAAACCAGCTATGCTCACTTTCTGTTCTGTTACTCTCTCATCTGTTATCCTTCTGATCTGTTATCATCAGTGGTTGTTGAAAGAATCTTTTAATGTAATAGCTTGCTTAAAGGAATCAATTTTGAACACTGCCTTTGTTTATGGAGTTTCTTTCAAGGTTAAAATCAAATGTGAGCCCCAGGCTAAACAGAAACACTGTGGCAATTATTAAACATGGAAAAATGTGACACCCAATCTGAAAGGTTGTTAACTCTACAGTTGTTTCCTGACGGCTTAAAAACACTTAATGATTAGTTTGACACATATATGCCTGAAGGCAGAGGGGAAATAATATTAATATGTAGTATCACTATAGAAATAGAAATGTTGCTACCACTGTTACTACTGTGAATTCTGATGATATGTTTAAATGATATACCTATTTATTATCTGAAAATCTTGCATAACTGGGCTTCATAATTCACAATATGGACCAGTGCAATGTCCAAATCTTTGTTTTCTACAGCTCAGTGCTAAAAAATCAAACCATGATGATTTTAATATATTTTTCAATGAAAATGACAATAATGATACATGGAGTATTATAACTTCCAGTATCATGAATCATATCGTGATTGCAACATCAGTCAAAATAACTGCAATTTGATATTTGTTTTCCAAATGGTGCAGCCACAGGATTAGAAATGAGCATCAGTCACTAGCCTGCTGCTGTTAAAATATGCATAGATTTCTTCATTTATCGGCCAAAGAAAAGCATGATTATCACCGTGGCATTTGGCTAAAAAAATAATTTTCAACCATGGATCCTACAGCATTTTCTTTATTCTTAATTATTGTATAGAATGAAATTATACCGTTCATGTAATGGTTTTATAAAAATATGATTGAAAATTAAAAATCATCTGAATCAATCATGTCTTACCTGTTATTAGTCCGTTAATCCAACCTAGGATGAATAAGAGGGTTTTGGCTCACGGAGAGCATTGCGGTGTGCAGTATCACTATCAAACCAGATGTGGCCAGATGCTTTTATGTGATCAATAAAATCCATTAACATACAAACCTTTAGACTTCAGTCTTTTCTATACTTAGTTAATATCAAAGAGTTACTTTTAGGCAAATACCTTTTTGAAAGAACTTCAATTAAGTGAGCCAGAGAAAATCTGACCCTGATAAATCCATGTGTACTTACCCAAAATACCTTTCATTACTCTTGTCTCTTAAGCAACAGCGTAAACACAAACTGCAGCTTTCTGCAGCGACTCCCCTTCCATTCATGAAACCTATCAGAGCACTGCAGTAAATCAGGCCTGAACAATTAATGACTAATCTGGACAAACGATTTATGACCTTTCCCTGAGACACACTGCATGTGTCGTCTTCTACACCACATGCTCTCTGCAGTTTGTACATTCCTCCTGCCTTATGCTTTTAACCCACTCAAACGTAGCATTTAAACATTGGGGAAGTGCAGTAATAGGATGTAATAGGCTGTTGTTGCTCTTTTAGAGGTTAGGCATTGATGCCATGAACCCCAGGATCGATAGTTTGTTAACTAGAGAGACCTGAGACATTACCTGCTTCAATTCTTTGATCAGCGTCATTACAAGCATTCATTAAAGAAGCTCAAAGGTCAGAGGGTCACGGCGCTGCGACAATAGCTGCAACAGTTAGGATGGGAAGCTGGTAGACAGGTGATGAAGACAAAGACTGACTGGGGAAAATAAACTAAACTAAAAAAAAACAGCTGTCTCAATTTTTTTTTATTGTGTCTGATTGTTTCAGTCGAAATGTAGATTAATTTTAATGGAATTCATATCTCTAAATCTGCTACATTACCCACGTTAGAAGCAACCATTAAGGAGGCAAACATAATCCATAAAAATAATCAAATTCTACCTACACTTTCTGTAAAGTGTGAATCTAAGAGGACTTTTTGTACATTAAAAATTCCTGCGTGCCAGTCTGCTGTCAAAATGTTTCAAAAAATGTCTTTATATGACACATGCAAAACATTCTGTATCAAAGGTCAGAGGTCAAGCCAATTCTTCCCCCTCCATCCCGCCTCTCACCTGTGTTGGGGTGAGATTATCGGTGCCAATACGGGTCCCTTGGGTGCAGGTTGAGGTTCGTCTGCGTATACGTTTCCTTCCCTCGGTCTCAGCACGGTTTTTCTGGCTACGTGGAGGCTGGAGGCAGCTGCTCTTATAGGGACCCACCCCTCCCCTTCAACCTCCTCCTCTGATTCTCTCTCTCTCTCTTTCAAAACTCCCTTTTTCATCACAGAGAGAAAGAGAGGGAGGGAGGGAGGGAAATCAGAGAGAAGGACGGGAAGAGAAAGTAGGATGGGGGAAAGCAGGAACAGGGCGTTAGGTGGGGAAAGACATGAGGAGGGAAAGATAGGAGTTAGGATAGGAAGAAAAGTAAGTGGGAGGAGGAAGGACGAGAAAAGAGGGATGCAAGAGAGAAAATGGCAGAAGAAAAAGTGGTTCAATATGATTGAAAGAAAGAGGGAGATGAGAGGAGGGAGAAAAAAGGAAGCGTGATGGAGAGGTGTAAAAATGAACATGGTGAAGAAGAGGGAGGAGGAGAAAAACAGAAGGATTAGGGAACTATCTGTCTGTCTGTCTGTCTGTCTGTCTGTCTGTCTATGATAAAACAAAATGTATGGCTACCGGTTTCCACATCACACTTGCAAACGCAGCATACTGGACCACATTGTAGTTGTACCCATAAAAAGTCATAATTCATAGATAACTTTTGTAATTGTGAACCAGAAGTGTGTCACGGATGGATCTGGACTTTGACCCAAGGGACAGGTGTTTGTGTCCCATTTAAAAGCCAATGTTATTTTTAATTGACCTGTAAATGACCTTCCATACATAGATAGGTCATATTCTACGTCACCTTCTACATCACCTATACGTAACTGCATCCAGTAATTCATACCAAAGTGCTTTTCTTTTTTCAAAACCGTAGTTTTGGTGCCCTTACCAAACCAAGTACTCCAATTTCACAATGTTAACCTCATGTTTAAAACAGCAGCCATGCTACCATGTTACGACGCTAAATAAAAAGGTCATATTCCCCTGACATCAAGATGTGTGAAAGCAACCTTCTTGTGTCAAAAAAACT
>CAFUXE010000282.1:143195-183889 GCA_903364295.1 Serranus cabrilla | reverse complement strand
AACACACACACACACACACACACACACACACCAAGGCAAGAGAAGCACAGGAGAAAGCTCCATTTCCTACAAATGTCCACCACAACTTTTACACAAAAATGTAATGTAATAAACGCCCAGATTTGTTTTTACATTTTTCATATATCTATAATTCCAATTTTTATTATAAAAATTCTTATATAAGAATAATGGGGAACCCCAGTAAAAAACTACCATTTTCACCTATGCAGTTTTAATAGACAGGACTACTTATTCCCGCTGCCAAGCGTAAGCATTACATTGCTAATAAGGTGGTATGAACCCAAAGCTGAAACTGATCTTGCTGTGATCAAAACGGATAAAAAGGATGCAGACATAATCGATGGAGATATGTAAAAAGTCTGAATTCCTGCTTTGTCAGTTAGGATCGATCAGACCTTGTAAGAGATTCTTGACATCTGGCAGAGATCCATTTTATATTTGAGATTATTTTGAATTATGATAACTATACGATACCAGGATCAAATGATGGTATATAAGCTTTGAAGTTACATAGCTAATAATGTATTAAGAAGAAATAAGATAACATTTATAATGGTCGTGTTAGTTTATTCCCTGTAGTCCTTGTACAGCCCTAATTCCCAGAAAGTTGTTCTTCTACTGTACCTAGCATGACTACAGATGGCTGCTCTCACTTTTACAATTTGGATCATATTTTTGTAGTTTCTAATTATTCTTATCAGTAATACTAAAATTGTACTCACTAGATCAATTTGCATACAATGTATTGGAATTTGAGGGTGTGGTCAGCCTTTAGCTATTCCATACGTTTCCTTTCTGTTGACCTCTGACCTCTCATTTGACATCTATATTTACTGTATGTATCTGTGTGAGGGAGATAAGAAGAGGCTAATTCCTCTCGTAAAATATGCTGATTGAAATTGAATAATACAAACAGCTGGAGCGTCCTTAATATTCTTCAAACCCCCTGCCCTTTGCGTAGGAAAACCCCTCAGGAGTCTTAATCACTCAAAGCCCTCCAGGTTTCTTTCGATTGTAGGGTGCAAACATTTACTTTGAATTAACCAGCTTGAAAGAAAGTAAACAAGCCTGTGGGGCACAACCTTAATTTTTTTATCCAATCACTTACAATGTGTCGTGATGACAGCTGCGGCATCCTCCTCCCCTCTGTACTTTGCCCCCACTTCTTCTGTTTAAACCTGCTATTTACAGTTCTCCTACGTATAAGGGGAGTGGTGCAATTTGGTCATCGTTTGACATCCTTTTAATCACTTCTGCTCAGCATCTACGCAGAACTACACGTCACGCCAGTGACCATGAGCAGAGCAAGGAGGAGCAGAGGACTGAAAAAGAAAGGCACTTGCCCTTATCATTGTCTATGATCCATCATCTATGAACTATGATCAGTCACTCCCTCAGCCTTGATGAGTCTCTCTTTGACTTTTCAGACACTGAGACATCATGGCAGGGGAGTTTGCCATCACCTGTCCACCAGTCGCCCACAGCAAGTTCCCCACTCTGCCAGCCACCTGATCCCACCTCCTGCCTGCTCACCTGCTCCCCATCAGCCATTCTGTGCCCCATTTCAGGGGCTGGATGATGGCATGTTTGGTTGTCTAGAAGGGATGCATCATAATGAGCAGGACCCATTACACTGACTCAATCAAATGCAGCAGTAGTCTTTTTATGGAATGTGAGTGTTAGACCACAGTGCTCTTGTGTGCTGCACCTTATTAATGGCTTTTTATTAATTGTGTGCTTTGTTATACTGAACATTGAGTTTTACCACATAAACCTAAAATGAAGTGGTAATCATGTGATTATTGTCTGTTATCTTGTGAAGGGTTTTGAAAACCAAACATTTTTGGGGGGGATTTTTTCTCTCTGTAATGGAAGGGCACCATTTCTAATGCTATGCTCTGAGGTCTTAGTGTAACAGCAACCACGGTACCCTTCGTAGGCCTTTGAGTCAGGTTTTTAAAGGATCCAGCTGCTGAATTGGGACATATTGGGCCTCAGCAACATTCTGTTAAATTCCACTGACAAGAGAAAAAGAAGACAAATTAACTCCAGATGCATCATATGTTAATCTTAAATGTAAAAGTAATTGTGACATTCAAGAGTGTCAGTACTGGTGTTACAGGAGAATTAAAAAAAAAAAACACATAAAAGGTATAATAATCTAAAATATAACAATCCATGATATACAATAGCCTATCTTTATTTATATGATATTCAAACTGCTTTTTACTTTTTTCATATTTAAAACAACAGACAATTTGTGGACGGAGAAACAAGATGTTTTATTCTTATAATGGTGAGAGGGCTTTATACCACTCTGTTCTGACTTGGTATTTACAGAAGAACAAATCATGGATGCAAAGATAAATGTGAGGAACTCTGTTCATATATTGCTTTCTGCATGAGGCTCATTGTGTTTTGTACATAAAAACTCGACCTCACCATTGCCAGTTTGTCTATGTTGCCTTATCAAGCATTGGTCTATATCCTTTCATCTGACTGAAACAACAAAAACGAACTAACTTAACAAAAAATGTGTTTTCAAATGTTTACATTTACTTTTAATATTTAAAGGGAGTGCTATAGTTGACCAATGCAGCTCTTTTGTTAAACCAGTACTCTAATTGATAAAGCACCACAGTACATTCACACAGAAGCCACCCAGTAGAAAAAAAAGACATTTTCAGACATAAGCAATGACAGCAGATGTTGGTGTGTACATGTCTCCGGGAAAAAGAGGCGGGGTACCTTCTGTGTCTGCGTTTTTCTCCCCTCTGCCTACGCTGTCGACACTGTGACGACAAGAGTTGAACACTCGCCGTCCTTCCGATCACCATTTCCGATAGTTACATCGGGGAAGAGATTAGTTTAAGTAATCTTGAGTGAATGTAACATTGAGTTAAATGTAAAAAGAGTGTTAGTTATGACCTCCACTCCTTTGTCATTAGACACATCACCACTATTATGAATATATTTTGAGATCAGCTTTAACATGTGATCTTACATTGACATGATATAACTGTAACTTTATTACATAAATAATATAGTATTTAAGGGTTCAACAAGTGCACTGTAAGAATTTCTTTTTTTTCAGCAAACATTTGCTCTTACTGGTATCCACCAGACAACACTTCTGTGCTGCTACATGTTGCAGCAGATTGCCCTCTAGTGGTTTAAACTGCTCCTCTGATCCCAGGAACAGCCAGCACTGCTTGTTAAAGAACCTATAAAGAAGACAACACCCTACCTCCTCTGACCTCTGACCCCTCTGCTCAGAAATGATTGTGAAGCAGTCTTGAGGACAGAAAAAGATTAAGATTTTCATGGATTTTTTTCTCAATGAGCAGACTAACAAGGATTTTCACTTGGATTATGTTCCTTTCACTGCAATCAACATCAACTATAATATCTCCTGTGGCAATATTTGTCTTCAAATACAAGAAACTGAATTTTAAAAAAGGGAAATGAATGCTCTGAAAACCCCTTAATGTAAACAATTAAAATCTATAAAGTAAGTCTCAATGATGAGGCAACCAAAGTATGATGCATTTGGGGTAAAACAGGAACATTTGAAAGTCCCATTTCCTTTGAAAAAAGGTTGAGTGGAGAGACTAATTCCTCTTTGTGGTCTATGGAGGTTCATTTTTATATATTTGAGCAAAGTCCTGTATCCTGTAACAAATTGCCCGTTCTTTATAAAAAGGATGACAATTCCTCACTTGTTACTGGTATGTATGTTTCCTTCTATGCATGCAGGGGATAAGGCTCTCAGCATCAAATAGCAACAAGTGGGTAGAGAAAATGAATATGGTTTAATACTATGTTAAAGCAGGTAATTTAATCTAGTATAGTATATCTATTCTAATCTATAAATGCTGAAATAAGAGTTTCAGTCACCTGTGATTGTTTGTGAATTTGTAAATTAATAATAAAAAAAAAAACTACTTTCTTGCTCAACTCCAGTGCTTCTGAGGTGGGCTCAAATCAAATAATTTATTTGTTTGTTTGTTTGTTTGTTTGTTTACTTTTAGTACTTACTCCAGCTGCCTTTACAACCTTACAAACGTAGTACTGCTGCATATATTGCATATAATTGGGGCATACTACTTTATCATAACATGGCACTTTGACCCTCTGGTTTATATACATTCTGCGTAGAGGATGCTGGATAAAAATAGTCAGAGGAGCATGAAGGCTTGCATACTGTACAATGTGTACAAACTGTGACTGGATGCAGTCGGACATCTTGGTACTTTCTGCATGCTACATTTGAAATACTATATATTGTGAAAGAAATTACACTTGATATTTTTCTGGCATACTAAATATTATGGCAGTATTGGAATGTATAACACATCAAATTGAGCATTTGGGAGTTCATTGACCTTCGACCTACAGTCCCATTTTTAAATGCTCAGCACACAAATAGAAATACTCTCTCACGAGATGATGCTTAATGTGAGGTAAAATATTAGCTCATTCCGTGTTGTTGTATAATAATATTGTGTCGCAGTACCCCCAGTGTCCGGCAGGTGTCAGAAACAGTCTTCTTGGCTTACCGCAAAATCAGAATGACCAAGATCCTTTGTTTCGATGAAGGATGTGTCTCTACTTCCGGCAATTGTTTTTCAAAGTAATAGCAGATTCTTAAACTACAATAAATTTGAATGTAGACACATTAGTAAATGCTTAATGGATGACTTTAATTGATTTTGTGCTATTTTAGATTTGGAGCCGTACGATATACACACGTATTTAATTGCTTTAAATTGGCAAGATCTTCATATCCAATTGAAATTTGTAGGCATATGTAGCATTTTATTCCAGTGCTGTGTATTTCCACGTGTTTTGTTTTGCGATACTGTGGTGTTAAAGGTACTGTGCTATGGTGTGTGTGTTTTTTGTTGTTGTTTTGTTTCTTTTTCACCGTGCACTTATATGAGGTATTATGCAATGAAACTAAACTGGATTGTCTGAATGTAACTGAATCGAATTATTATGTGATACAGATGAAGTGAATGAACGTTATCGGGATTTACTTTGAAAAACACAGAGGGAAGTGTAACGTTTGTTGTATTAAGTTTGACGGTGGACAGCGGAAGTGTCGCGTGACTGACTGGGGTCTTGAACACATCTGGTAATAACCACCCTTTTCTCTATATATTTTATCTAAAATAAGGCTAGAATAAGTTTTAAGTTGGTCAGTTTCTCTTGGCTGGCGTGTAACAGTGTACGTGGACTTGTGTCTCACCGAGCCTGACCGGCAATTTTAGCTACTCGCTAACTTGACGTTAACGGTCCCCGGCTGGGCTGGTGTAATAATGTCCCCCAGAAACCGCAGAACCGCACTGTGGACTAACGTCAAAGTATTAACCACAAACGCAGGAATAAAGTAATGTGAACATGTATACGGGTAGTTTTGATACAATTAAACGTTTATATCAATGTAAAAGGGTACTTAATGTGTAACGTAGTATGTATTTTAACTGCTTTTTAACGTTCAGTGGGAAAGGTTAACTTTAGGTGAGGCAGTGTGCCGAAAGGATTTTAGCCAACTAACGCTAGCTATTAATCCTATTCTCCTAAACCCTTTTTAGGGTTTCTGATCTAAACTACATTGCTCATTAGCATTACTTTTAAAAGGGAATTTAACTGTGAAAGGTGTGTGACCAGAAGCGGACGTTTACAATTCATCGGCGTTTGACAGCGGTCCCTTGGCTTCCTCGGTGGTTTGGCTAACGTTAGGGGCACGGAGCATTTGGTTTACTGAATGTATCTGTGATGTAGCTATAAAGATATACAACACTATACATCGTTGTATCATCCTTACAATTATGCGATGTCTTGGGGAAAATAACTCGTATATCGTGGAGTTTGACAGACGAATTTAGTCTAAGCGCTTTTAATTTGAAGGGGACATACTTTGGCGGAAGGGCGGATGCGGCTAGCTGCTTGTAGCTCGACACTGAGGGAGGACATAGTGGATTCCGTTGGGAAGAAGTGGATCATCGTCAAGCGGTTCTCTGGGGATCTCTCTCGGTTGTACGCGTAGGATAGCGGTGCCACCTCTGGGATGAAACCATCAAAGTATGTAGCACGATGACTGGGTTGTTTCTGGGGATGTTATGTGCTCAGATGGTAGGAAATGGCTAAAACTTTCCTCTTTCCTGCCGCTACTGCCCTTCAGTTTGCCTGGCAAATTAGCTGGCTAGCCCTTTTTGCCTTGCAGATAGCATATGTTTGCTCAGTCACATCCACAACCTGCTGTAATCTTAGTTGATTTACATTTCCCATTTTCCTTCCAGCCTCCACGCCTTTATGGATTTAAATTAGCCTGGAATATGAGCAGGAGAAGAAGATAAGCAGCGGCGGCTGGCTTCCTGCGGGATTTTACCCAGTCTTTTTGTTTTTCCATGGACATGCCTGATCTATGGAGCAAAGCTGAGCGGAGCTAGCTGGCTGACCGTCCAGCTAGCGCAACATTTCCAGGCTTTTGGATGATTGTTTAGCTGAAGTGCTGATTTATCTTGGATCAGCGCTACCTACCCTGTCTGGGTAAGGAGTCAGCATGGGGGAGCCCAGTCTGGACGACGCCAATGTCAAGGTGGCTGTTCGTGTACGGCCCATGAACAGGAGAGGTGAGAGGAATTCATTTTTCTTTGATTTGGATTGATATGTACTATGTCTCTTAAATTAAGGATGCTCATCATGACTGTACATCTCAGCATTGCTTTATTTGAAGTTAAAGCGATGCACAAATTGATGCTATATTATGCATAGACTACATGTCAGATTATAACATTGATACACCAAAATTAGATTAACATTATTTGACATAAGCACTCTCATGTTTATATGATGCAGAGACTACCACAGGTCAACTACAAGCAAACTGCCTTTCACAATAACATTATCCCCTGGAGACTGGCTTGACTTAAGCACCCCCCATTTAATTTCCTTGCAATGGGATGCCAGTCAGAAATCACCACCCATTAGTGAAATGAGCTCCTGCAGATTAAAAAAAACTGTGGTGTGGTTGGTCTGGATGGCACATGTTTGTACAGTGCTGCCATAGGGCTTCCCTCATGGCTGCCTGCCATCCAGCAAGATTTGAAGCTGAGCTTCTGTGTGAGATCTACTGTTAAAAAGTCTAGACGCTTTGGCTCCTTCACTTGGTGATACAGATGCCAATAGCTTCTTGACATCTGTCACTTGCTGAAACAGTGGGGCAGATCAGTAGTGTCACGGGATAGCTGTGGGTTGGTATAATTTAATGAGGGTAAAATCAATATGTCAGAGAAACTTTTCTCAGGGCATCAGTGGATCCAGTTTCAATGTATGATTTACTACATATTAAGATGTTCTGTGATCATGTATTTTCAGAACAGATGTGTTTGTTTTTTTTTATCATCTGTCATAGCTGTTTCACTAATTTTAGGTCTGCATGCATCAGTCTTCAGTCCACCAGTCTTCCCTGGGCTGCTACATGTCTACCTATTGTCACATCCTCATCCCTAATCTAAATAACAGTGTTATAAAAATCTACGTGCAAATGCTCCGGTCAATTATAGTGCAAATGACCTTTCCTAGTTGATTGCCAAGCAGTGTTTTTGCCATGGGAGACCATGTGTCCCATGAAAGAAGGAGGAGGAGAGCTGCTGAGACAGAGTGGTTGACCGACAACTGGCAGAATGAATCACATGTATCTCTCCCTCTCTCCCTCTCTCCCTCCCTCTCCTCTGAGCTGGAGAAGTCGGTCACAAGACCAAGGCAATGGATCGCCACACTGTTCCCATAGGCAGGGATTTACCATGAACTTTAATGTAGAGGCACTAAGCAGTCAGGGTGATTTGTTTTTTTTTCAGTGATGTCTCTCAGCAAGGTTTAACATTTGTTTTGGACACACACACAAGTTCCATGTATTTTTGTTTTGGAAACAAACGTGTCAGTAGAAGTTGGGTAATTTAACGATTATGGTTGTGGTTTGGTGATGGTTAGACAAGGCTAGAGAGGCTACATATTAGTCCTAGTGGAATTCAACTTCAGATCTGGGACAGTTAGATTCATACAGGTAGGAACTTTGTAATGTATTTATCTTGCCACATCTCTTTGATTTCTAATGGGATTCTCTCCCTGACCACCCCCAGTATGCCCCATTAGGCTTGTGCCAATACTTTATCAGTTCTATAACCAAGATTAAATGAATGATCAAGGATTTGTTTTACCTACACTGATATTACGGCAATTTTAACTAACTTATTATCACAACTCAGATGCTGGAACACATGTCCATAGTCAGAGCAATGAAATGTGAGTCTTTTAATTCATTAGCAATATTTATCATCTTGTTGTAAAAATTAAATATTTGTTTTTCAGCCAGGCAGCTTGTACTTCCTGTCTAACTTAACCAGCATTTTTTTTTAAACTGTATTTCTCAGTTGTGTGAAATGGGACTGTCTCCTTTGCGAAATATCTTGCAACAGCTGTTGCACACCTCATGCTGCCTTGCTTGTTTTGGAGCCTTTAGCAAAAGCTGCCAATATCAAGGACTGGTGAGGTGCTTTTTGGCTAACAGCACTGTGATGCTAGCAGTGCTTGTCTTGGACAGTTTTGCAGCATTTGGGGGAATGTGAAGCCATATGTGCAAATAAATTAGTGTACATCTATCCTTTATTGGGTCACACATTTTCAAGAGCTTACAGATAAGCTGTGTAATTTCCCGAGGCTCACCTCTGGCATCCCATATAACCCATAATATATGTGTTTTTCTTTGACACTAAGTCGTCCATTCTGGAATTTCACTGGCATGCTATGACGTAACTCCTCCCACACCCTCCACTAGCCTTGCTGTCCCTTGGTGATCTTGGGTAACCATGATTGGACAATATGAAAATAGAAATGATCAGCCAATCCTCATGCCCATGTCCAATTCCCGTTGTCAGCTGGAACTCCTTCAGTCATTCAAGTTTCTTTCCAACTAACCTGACAGTTACAGATGATGGCAAACTGTCGGCCAGATGGGCTTAACTGAAACACCCCCTGCTTTTACACATAGAACAGAAAATCTTCACTGAGTTATGGTTTATTTTTAAATGACTTTGGCTCAAGCACAAAAACTGTGATATTTTCTCCTGGCTACAGCAAAGTTTATCTAATAAGTAGCCTGAATTACCAGTAGCTGTGTGTCCATCTTCACTGGTGCAAGATTTCAAACATGCAAGACTTATTCTGTTAACTTTGTCTACAAATGCCTGCATGTGTCTTCCATTGCTCAGCAAAAAAAAAGCAATTATGATTTTGGTGAAGGGGAATGAACAGTCAAATTGATGGCTTACTAAAGGCAGTGGGAAAGGGTTTGGAAACAGCAGTGCCACGTTTTCAGTGGTGCCTTTCTGATCCCTGTCTGAATGGAGCTTCTGTCCATATTTACCAGTGTAAATGTCAGACTTTTAGGATTTCAAATAGCTCCCAAATACCTTGTCTGTCATGCACATTCTGAAAAACTGAATCTGCTCAAAAAAAAAATTAGCTCCCTCTGCTCTTTTCCAGCTCCACCTCATTTGCTATTCTGGCCTCTACACATTCTCACAGTTCAGGTACAGCGCTTTCACTGCCTTCTGCTGCCAGACAGTGTCTTTGGGACTTGTAGCACTAGTTAAGGCAGGGCAAAGGAATACACATTCACCTTCCTCGCTCCCAATTCTCCAGCTGGTGCAGTGATTCAGACTTGTGACACTAAAATAATAAGCAGACTTCTTTAACCTCGAGGGCACTGTCCCAGTGTATCCCAGGTTGAGGAGGAGAGGTGGTGTAGCAGCGTAGCTGGACAAAGGCAGGAAGGGAGTGAGTCTGAATGAATATTTGCTAACGTTGCGTAATGCTCCATGTTCCCATGGCTGTGGCCTTCGAAGAACAGAGCAACCCCAGGCGTAGCAACGGCAACACCACGGCCAATCAGCTTCCTGGCTGATGTCAGGGCTGCTGTGCCAAACCTCAGCACCGGTAGCCCAGGGAAGAACCACAGAGAAGGGCCGTTGGAAAGTGGGAGCTGGTTATGGAGCAAGGAGAGACAGATAACAATGGGTACATTTATCCTCATATCCTCTTAACCACACGGCATCACACTTTCCCCCCTAAGCAGGAAGTACAGCTGCAGCAGTAGGGGCACTTGGGTAATGTAGGCTGTAGCAGAAAAAGAGAGAAAGTTCAACCTCTCTGTCTGTGTCAGTTCCCCCTGTTTAACTTTATTTTGTTCTTTCGCTCTCACTGTCTTTTTGTCACTCAGTCTCTGTTAGCTCACCCTGCTTTTTTATGCTTTGTAGTGCCCCTGACAGCGGAAGAATTGGAGTGTGATTCAGGTCCTCTGACCTTTGACATCAAGTTTCCATGGCTCTACTCCTGTGTTCCTGCCAGGAACAGCAGTGTTGAGGCTCTTTAAGCAGACAGTTTAGCCTAAAATCCCTAACGTTGCCGGTTTACACAGGCACAGCTAGCTTCTCCTCAGATGTTGGGCTCTTCAGGTTCGGATTCCCTCAGTGACTAAAGTGATGGTGTATTTTGAGCAGCCATTTTTAGAAAAAGTAACAAGTTAAAGTGACTTGTGTATTCTTGATCCTACCTGCCATTACAGCAAGAGAAAAGGGTTATTTGCTTGTGTTTATTTGGAAAAAAATACCATGCTAATGGTATTGCATGGTAGGTACTGGTCGATTCAGATTTCTCTCTTCCAAAAAAACGAAGACTAACATTTGTTGTTAACTCACTTAAAACACAAATAAAATAGCAAAATAGCTCACCAAACCTTTCATATATTGTGTTTCCACTGTTACAACAACCACCAACTCTGGTTTGGTCGAAATAAATTTTGGGTAGTATTGAAAATCATACCATCAGGATAAAGCCCAAGCCTACTGGATAATNNNCTTTTTTTAAAAAAAAAAAAAAAAAAAAGGCACATGCCCCACTGCCGACCGACAAGTTGTACTGTATGTGCTCATCCCTGCTTTAGAACCATCATGCCTTAGTTAGAAAGAGCAACCGAAAGCAGTAATACCTTTAAATGACACAATGTAATACTGCTTTAGACAGTTCTTGTAGAAGAGGAGGAATTGAAACCACAGAATGGTTTTCCTGTCCTAACACATTTGCTGTAGTTCACAGTACTTGCATGCTCTTGCATGCATGCTTCTTAATGTAGAAATGATTATTGACAGTCATTTGGGTCATGCTGTGTGTGTTAAAAATCTGTCAGTCTATATATCAATACTGGACCAGATGGTGTCAGTCAATGTAGTGATAAGACAGCCACTAAACTACTGGTTCCTTCTGAAGGGCAATTGGGTGCTTATTTACATGGCAGGCTTGCACCAGGTCTTACAGTTGAAGGACATTATATGTATATTTATTATCACTTAGTCTTCTCTCTGCTGTAGTGTCCTTGAGTAAACACTGATTTGCAAATAAAGGAGTGCTGTTCTAGCCTTGACCTCTGACCTCCCTGTCAAAGGTAGCAAACTAGAAGTGGATATCCACACTAGGAGCAAAACAGGGGGCAAAGAATCCTGAGTCCCATCCTAAGCTTATCAGGTTAAAAAGTGGGAAATTGTCATTGGGTTTTGTTGTCTCCTTTGACAAACAAGTCTTCTGATGGCAGAAAATCATGTGGCTGACATGACCTGATCCTGCGTTATTGATCAGCCTACAGGCCAAGATATAAGGCTTTTTTCATTAAAAGCAAACATTATTACTGGCATCAAGTTTATTAAGGTCAATCAGTATTTTGTCATTCTTAACAGGAAATTGTTATTTTTGTGATGTACCTGTAGTGTAGTGTAATAAATAGCAGCATTCGGCTGTTAAAAAGATGTATTATGTACAAAGTATTTCAGTGGCTGTGCCAAAACAGTGACCAGCTCTAAAAGACGAGGAGGTATTGCTCTTCTGTGAAATCTGGTCTGCAAGTAACCAGTAGTCAAAAGCCTTTATTTAAAAATGCACAATCAGTTCTGAAAAAAACTGGATGCCCAGGACATGCTGGCAGCACCTAACCAATGTGTAGACGACCATCATTAGGTCTCACTGGCAAGACAGATGAATGGAGAGACTTACCAGCCTAGTGAATTTCCAGTGCGGTTCATGTTGTTATTTTCCAACACTTCTGCTGGTTACTTTCACAGCAAGGCTTCTATTAGGTTATGACTGACTCAGCTATGAAAACAAATATATGGAGTGCTTTTTACAAGGAACATGTGAGAGATGTGCTTTAAATGATCAGAAAGAGAGATATAATTAAGATATTTAACCTGTACTACTGCATCCCTTGCATTTATAGCATAATTTTATTTCTGATGGGCTAGTGAAATGGTAGCAGGAAAAATTACAATTGTAATCAAGTGGCCTCAATTTGCAACAGTATGTGTGCTGACTTGTACAGCCTATTTACATAAATACCCAAATGGACAAAGCATTAGGACCACTCCGTATGCTGAGTTGGAAATGGCCCGCTGGTGTGCTGAAGGCCAAGTGTTGCGTCATGACACAAACAGGCCAGGGTCAGCATGGGAGGTCCTTAGTCGTGTGCACGTGTGTGTGTGTGTGTGAAAGGGAGGGAGAGAAACTGACTCCCTGGACAAGTCCTGTTTTATTGATTAGCTTAATGCTCACTTCAAGGTAAAAGGTTATTTTCAGAGTTGGTGTTTCCCAGTCGGCTCACATAATTGTTTTAATGTTCCACAGGAAATGATTGTGCTTTTATGCTATTATGCTATTTAACTTATGCTCCATCACTCATGCAGAGCAGGCTAAAATGTAACCATCAGAACATTGCTAGTAAATGTTTCTGTATCAGTGAATGAACCCGTTCTGAGTAAGCAAGGTGACTTTGCAGTTGTATTTCCACCATGGGAATGATAATTGTGTAATTTTAATGACAGGGATATTACCATATCTTTGTAACTTTTTTTAATCCTTTTTTGTCTTAAAATAGAGCAGGAGATGACATAGAGATTTACAAGCTGACAATGTGTAACAATGTTGAAAGAATCAAGGATAACAGTCGAACCATGTTGTTGTAAGGTTACGTGCTCTGGTTGTAATGGTTTGTATTTTCTGATCCACAGAAAAGGAACTAAACACTAAATGTATTGTGGAGATGGCAAAGAACCAAACGATCCTCCACCCTGGCGGAACCAACCTAGGCAAAGACTCCAGGTATGTTTGTCAGAAGACAATTTTTTTTCTCTGGTAACAACAATGATTTATTCTCTGGTGACAACAGCAGAAATTCATGTTCAAAACAGAAAGTGGCACACAGCGACCAAGGCTTTTTGTGTTTGGCACTGCTTTGTGATTTTTATTTTCTTGATTTGTCATATTTGTCACAAGATATGCAATAATTATCCTGCGGTTTGCATTTTCTTGCAGCCAAAGTACTCATATAGACATTGGGAAAACAAAAAAACAAGGTTTCAATATGATTGTTGTTAAAGACAAGACAACAAGACAAGACGATAATAAGGCTGATCGTAAATGAAAATGTAATAAAAATGGATAAAAGAAGATCACATTCAAGTAATCCAGTGATTGTTGTCAGTACATCCATGGGTACATGAAAACAGGAACTGCTAATAGCTGTGGCATACTTTTCAAGAGGCCAATACAGTTAGTACTTTCAGCCGTGCTGCCATGAGCCGCTTTCTATTGCCTTCACACAGACACACACTTCTTGGCAGAATTACAGCTGTGCTATATTTCTCAATCCTTACTGTGCTCTTGAGTGATATTCTGTGCGTTGGATATTTTCTTCTTTCTATTCCCAGATTGCTACTTTTAGAAAAAGCTTGTTTTAGATTTGTTTGGAATGTACTTTGCCGTCATGATATAGTTTTATGCAGGAACCTGACAAACCAGCTGTTGGGCCTTCTCCAGACAGGTGTATTTAAACTCAAACCTCGTTTCCCTCTTTTGGCTCTTACTCTGTTTCCAACCAGCTGCTGTTTGTGGGGAGCACTGAATTGTGCTGGGAGTCTCAAATGTCTCAGAGATAATTAGACGTGTTGGTTTTGCATCGGGCAGAACAGAAGTGTGTGACTACATGTACTCTGTGTGTGTGCACGGTCATGGAGGTGTCTGACTGAGGGAAGGTTGCAGTAGTTGTCAGCCCCGGCCAACTGTTGCACCAGGGGGACTTACTGTGACATTATACATCTCATCTGTAATGAAAAAGCTGTATTAGATCTTTATTTAGCTTTATTATGTGATGGTCCAAATTGAACCAGTGGGCTATGTTTGCCTACTGACATGCCATCTTGGAGGAAGCCAGCTGTGCTGGAAGAAAGATCTCCTTGTGGCTGGTGGAGTTGACTGCAGACTGCCTGATCAGAAATGGTGAATAAGGCTGGCCTCAGGCGTGCAGGGTCAGACAGCAGCAGCATGTGTTTCTGTGTGTCAGAGGTGCCTCTGCCTGGAAGAAAGACAGCAGCAATGAGACGGAGACAGACAGAGACAATTATACATGAAAAGGCAGACTCCATTCCGCTCCTCTCTCCCCTCACTTCGTCGGGTCGTAACTCCCACAGCCTGACTTCCTCCCTTTTTCTCAGCTCTTCCGTTTCCGTGGTAACACAGAGGGAGGTTAACTCTGGGTCGCTGTCGGTGACCGTGAAGCCCCTTCCTTGAGTGAGGAGACGATGAAATAGGGGGAAAGGCCCTCATTTACTCGAGCATCTGTCGACCATAAACTTCCCCCAGTGACTTTTATGGAGGACTGAACAAGAGCAGAGTTGTAGTTCTCTCTCTGTCTTTGGTGACAAAGGAGCGAGGAAGCAGCAGGAGGATGGACTGACTGATCACTGCCCGCAGAGTGCGAATGCTATTTTCATTTTGCTTGTTTGTTTTCAATTTCTATCCTGTTTACACTGGAGGATTATCTTTTACTCTGCATATTACTTGTTTTATGAGCTGAGAATGACTGGACTGTGTGCAAAGGAAGTATGCAGTAAAGTTAGGATGTTGCAGGTGCATGGTGTTTGCTTAGTCAACTGCATTACCAGGATGCCCTTTGTTTAAAACTGGAAGTCATATGCAGAAAATAATGCATAAAAAGAGAGAGTCCAGCACTCTGAGTGAATCCAAATTCTTTCTTTACTTCTGTGCCTTATCTGCAAAGTAAATACACATGTTGCACAGATGATGCCTACATTAAACTCTTTGGCACAAGGTTTTCACAGAATTTAAGGTTGTTAAACCAGTAAAACTATTGATAAAAAATTATTAATTACTGTTTTTATTACACTAGATTAACCAGAATTTTTGAGCATGCAACATGAGGCCGACCAAATACATGCACAATACTGGCCGATTACTTTGTAATGTGAATGTTGTATTTCTACTGTTGACGTCCATGTAGTCATAACAAAAGATAAGGTCATTGCAGCAGAGGTAATATTCCAGAGCTATAAAATCCTGCGTAAATCCTAAGTGTATCAAACCCGTGTGCAGTGTTCTGGCATCCTAAACTGGACTTCCTTTATTGTATTTCATGTCTCACTGGTACCCCAAGCAACACATGCATTGCTTTGATGCAGGGCTGCTCAGCCTGGACACCCACTATGTCTGTTGGGATGCAATTAACCTTTCTGTTCATCATCTCCAATGGTAGCTTTACCAGTGTCATGTGCTGTTTTATCATCAGCGGTAGACTCCAGCCTGACATGAAGTAAAGGTGTTTTTGTGGGGGTTGATGCAGAAACTAAGGATTAGTTCTGTTTAAATATAGATGAAATATTTTCTCTTTCTCCAGGGCCTTCAGAAACCGTTTTCCTTCCATATAATTGGTAAAAACCCATTGGGGTTGATCTGATATCTATCCACTAAATGCTTCACAGCAGTTGTGAAGTATAGATTGAATTTGTAAATCTTTTCTGTAGAGCTTACTCCTGGTTAGTAAGTAAACTCTGTCTGCATGCCGTACAGCAAATACGTGAGCATCAACCTGTTCATTTTAGTTTTGGATATAAAGAGCCCATTTATATTAAATTGAAGCTGTTTTCCAGTTTTCATTCCTATTTTTGTTATCCTGCTTACAACCAGGTTAGGAAATTATCTTCATATGGCAAAACCTGGTAAATTACTTGTTGAAGACTAATTTAACACATTTATCTTAATATTCTTGACTAGCGTTTGCTTGGATTATGGCCATTTTGTAATTACCTCCACCAAGGAGTTTATTTTGGTTTGGTTTGTTTGTCAGAAGGATAATGGAAAAAACCCCTTGTCCAATTTGTGACAGGGTGTATCATGGGTTAAGGAAGATCTAACTACATTTTGGAGCAGATTCGGACCACCACAGATAATCTGATAAAGAGGTCAGCAAATAGGAATTCTAAAATGAGATAACTTTGAAGGGCAGACATTATAAAGGTTTGTTCTGTGTATTGAGTATACATAATTTCTAGTGGCTCTCCTACTAAGCAGTCTTGTCCCTTCAGACTTGGGAAAGAAAAGACCACTCATCACTGAAAGTAGACAAGGCCATGTACCAGCGTGGTTAAACACTGAGCCTTGAACAGCCCTGACACACAATAGACCATGTCCACCCACAGTGTAGACCTCCTCATTGCCACTCTACAGCAAACTGTTATATCAGAATACGGCCTGCAAAATGAGAATTAATCCATGAAATGTGATTATTAATTTAATAGAAATAAATTATTAGATTGTGAGTAAATGAGTCCCACCCAATCTGTTAAAAACACACATTTCCTTCCAAAAGCCAAGTGTTTCTAACAGAGAAATGTAAAATGTAGAAAATAGACCTTTCAATTTCTAAAACCTACTTAAATGGTGGCTTAAGTTACCGAACTTTAACCTTGGACTGAAGTCACATTCCATGTTTTACCTCATCAAAACATTCACTGGCTATTTTTGAATTATCCACATAAATAATTAGAAAGGACCTCACTAGATCGTCATTTCCTGTTTTAATTTCTTTCCCACTCCTCAGTTGTCAGTTGTGTGTTCTACTTGTGTGTCTGATTCACTTTTTCCACCAGCACCACACACTGGGCAGCAAGATTTAAGACTCAGGCTGCCAATCTCAGTGACTCACTGCGGTACTGACATTAGTCTTTTTTTTCTTATACATTTTGAGTATTTTGCTTTCTATGCTCTTTGACAGCAACATTCACATGGTGTTTTTGCCATTTAGTTCAGGGAATCTTACTTTACATGAAGCACACATTTTATTTTATTTTGTGTTCTATTTACTTTTGCACTTGCCCCCCCTGAATCACTTTGCAACCAAAGATGTTCTAACCTCCAGAGTTTGAACTGTGGGGCCAGGGCACTTTGTACTAGTCTGTCTGATAAGCAGACAGCTAACGTCCCTGCAGCCTTGTAGTCACACACTGCAGTTTGCATGATGACCTGAGGCTGTTTGCATTGGATTGTGAAGCTGGATGTTGACACACTCTGACAACGATCTGTCTCCTGTCAGACATCAGTGAGGCAAATACAAGGGGCATGGTCTCCAAGGCGATATACAAAAGGGACCTGCGCGACCCCCTATCTTGGAATGATGTTGGACATTTTTTGTGTGTCTGGTGTTATTGTTTTTGGTAAGGTGTTTTTCAGCTCGATGGATCTACAGTATATTTGTTAATGTAGAAACACAGAAAAAAGAGAGAGTCCAGCCATGAAACCAGCCATGTGACGGTGGGAGTTTCTAACAGCCCACTAACATAATGACAGGATAAGATATTAAGGAAAGACAGTGTCATTCATCCACAGGCCACACTGGCTTATTTTCTCCAGGATTAACCTGTTTCAGAACTCTTGGCCTTGCTCAGGTACAGTTAATTCTGCTGAGGTTTTAGCTCAAGCACCTTAGACGTCTGTTTGCATTCACAGGCTGTTTGTTAGAAAATCAGAGCCAGATGAGAAAGCTTGGAATATTAATACAGTTGCTGTTCAGCAGCTCATTGAGTATTGGACTTTCCCATAAATACATCACCATGAGCACACACTGAGTTTGTCTGGGCTGTAGTGAGGAGATACTGAGTTACAATTTAAACACATAAGTATGGTTCCTGGCATTAAACCAGAATAAATGGGAAGAGAGTTAAGAGTCAGCATTAAGCCTGAACAGTTAAAGGCTGAGAAGAGTGAAGAAACAATAAATTTGCCTTTCTTAAGCTGCAGAGTAGCTCCAGAGAGAAGGAGGAGAGCAGACACAGTGCACTGCACCATCTCTGAAATATGTGAGGAGGCTACCATAGTCCTCCGCCATGTAATGCACGATTCCAACTATGCATAGTTTGACAGTAGCATTAAATCAAGAAATGCAGATTTTCCTATGAGCAAGGCAGAAACCCTGACTATGTCAGATGGTTTGAATGTAAGAAATGAGTTGCAACCTCAGGTTTTACAAGGGACAGAAAACCGTGGTGTGTGTATGGCTCAGGCATTAACATCTAGAGCCAGAGCCTGGACAAATAATTTAAACAGCAAGAAAATGTCTTACTTGCATATGAACTGGTTTATTGTTGTTAATGGCAAAATGCTAATCATTTACCATGCTAACTATGTTTTCTAGGTCAACTTCGCTGTGAAATGCCTGCAAAGTACATGAAAGCCAGCCTGAGAAGGCATAACTATCCTAAGGGCCAGTTAATTTGCATCCCATGCATACAAAGTGTTTATGTTAGGATTTCTATTTAATGGAAGAGTTTTATGTCAACACACATGCATTCATTTAAATGGCTATTGCATGCTCCCCTAGCTATAATATAGCTTGGCATGGTCAAAATCAATAAGTGAAGGAATAAATCTGCTTACTAACTACCCTTTATAGGAGGAATATTTCAAGCATGGTCATTTTCAGGTTTTACTGTTGAGTCCAGAGCACCCTTGCCCTGACCACATACATATTCAAACTCTGCCTTCATTTTGGTCTTAACGATGCATCTGGTGTGTTTCTGCATCCATGTATCTTACATTGTTGTGGTGCCATCAAGCCACAGACAGAAAGACAGACAGATAAAATTAAATAAAAAACTGGCAAAATACTTAGAACCTCCTCTCTGATAGTTCCCACAACAGTAGGTGTTTCTAGGTCCACATTTATCATGATCACACACAAACACAAATGCACAAAGAGGTGAAAACAATACCAGCCACATGCTGTCGCGGCTGGTAATAACCACCTGCCAGAGAAAATCTCCTCAGGCTGTGTGAATAAATTCAGCCTCAGAATGGGTGGTTTAAAATGGCCCCCATGTCATGTCAGTATATCTTATATCAGCATTTCAACATCTTCGGGGTGCTAGAATACTGGATTTTCAATGTACAATATATCTGTAAAGTGATACAGTGTGTGAAATGGTTTATAAAATCTACTTCTCCTTGAACATACAGATTGTATATGCAGGAGTATATGCTTAGGGTGTCTACCATATAATCATTCCAACAGTATGTGTTCTCTACAATGTTATTCAGAATGTGCTGAAATGAAGTATTAGCCTGTTACATGTCCTGCCGTCCTGTGCCGTCAGTATGTACCATGTTACACTGATGCTGTTTCTGCTTCAGCTTAACATTCCAGTCTCAGGCCCAGCCTCTTTCCTCCCTAACCCCCCTGGCTACCTCCAGCTTCCTTTCCATCCTCCATTCCTCATCTCATTCCTCCCTACACAGCCGTGGATGGTACAGTCCCAGAGAGAAAAAAAAGAATGCAAGAACAGTAGAGAAAGAGAGGTGGGGGGGTGGGCAACCATGCATTAAGTTATTTTTTAAATGACGGTGATCAGAGCGGAGGAGCAGGCCGAAGGGAGGAGGGACGAATAGAAGTGTTCGAGGACCGAGGGAGGCGGGTTCACGGCTCTCCTGACTGCCTCATTCTCGCATTTCATTGGTCCGGGGGGCCCCTAGCTTCGTTAATGGGCATTTGAGCGCAAGACATGGGTGACCCTTCTCGCCTGCAGCCTTTGAAGCAACCATGACAGCTGTCATCACTACGAACGTCAAAACCTGCCACACTGATTTCACCCCTAACGTGGTTGGAGATATGACTGTAGGAGATGGTGGGCATGTAGGATGCTCCAAAAGCCCCCGAGAAGAGCATTCACAGAAACAAACAATATTGGGGAATCAGGGCTTCACAAACCATTCAATAGCCGTAAGCCCTTTTTCGGTGACAGAATTGTTTTGACAAATATTATACTAGCATCCTGTTATATCCTTTTCTTTCCTTACATTTAGTCAGTGAAAACCCCCTCAAACGCCTCTATAATCCTCTCCTTACCAAAAACAGTACTGTGGATAAACGTCACACTGTGCAGAAGACGTCCAGTTGTAGCCTTGTTTGAAGAGAGCTGCTGGAATTAGTTAGACTTCAGATAGGAATTTCTCTGCATGCATTTTGCTCTCTGAATGCAGCACGTCAGCAGAGGAACGTCAGTGAAATATGAAGTGTTACTGATTGGACTAGATGCTGGCTGGTTTGTGCAAGAACTGCAGCTTTGGTGTTTTGTAAAGAATGTGCATGGGTAAAAGGAAACAGGTGTGTGTGTGTTCCTGTACTTCTATCTTCACAAGTGCTAGTTTCAGATATTTAGATTGAGGACATTTTTGTGATGTAGTGTAAGAGTCAGTGTTCGATATGGCATGAGGTCAGATATTTAGCACTGATTGTGACCAATGCTGAGAAATGGAATTCATGAAGTTGAGGGTCCTTATAGGGATAGGCGTATGTGGGTGTGTAAATTACTAGTATTCTCTTACCTCTGGCCCCATCATCTGCTTGACACAGCTCTCTGACTGACAGCTGCCCTCGCCCTTTGGGCGGAGCCAGCTCTGTACAGATGGAAAAGGAAGAGGACTCCGGTTGCCTGTAGTGAGGAAGATTATAGAGCAGAAGAAAGACAACAGGGAAATGGATAGCTTTATAGACTTTGTGGGAAAAAAGGTTTTCATAGTAACGCATGACTGGCGATTTTATCAATCAGAGATATTCTTTAGAGCATCGCAGGTTTAATGAGTTAATGGGATAAACATGAGTGCCAGTGTTACGGATTTTGTTTCCTCAGGGACCGCCAGTCCTAATGTTGTCACATTGCAAAAAGCCTATTTGATTAAAGTGCCCACCAAATGGCTGATGTTAATGCACCGATGACAATTGTCACTTTGCAATCACGAGAAAGCATGTCAGTTATTCAAATCTTACTAGGAATTAATTAGTGGAAATAAATTGTTGGCTGATACGACGCAGTGATTTGAAAAGTAACTAAATCCTTCTTTAGCCTGCATCACAGATTCTCTTGCAGATTTTCTTTGCACAGTTCAAAAGTCAATCAGTGTTTGTGCCATGCTGTGAAAATGCTGAAAGGCCCACCCCTTTCACCATCTTACAGTTTTGCATGTTCATAAATTTGGAAGATGTTTACTGATGTACAAATTTCACTCCAAAGATAAAGTGAAAACTTGCTTTTCGCCTTGTTAATGCATTGATGGTGTGAGTGAGTGTAATAACAGACCAGCCATAAGTGCATCTAGACATGTACAATGCACACATCTGTCTAAGATTCTCTGCAGAATAAAAAAAAAGCCACATGCAAAGAGGATTTGTTTTTTACAACAGCTTGAAGAAATGTTCTTAGAGAAGGGTTTATCTCTCTATGGCATTCTGCCTTTTTTGGTTTTAATTGTTCAAATAGCTTTTTTATTTTATAACATACTTCTTAGAATCGATTAGCCTGGTCTGGATGTTCTGTCATTCCTCATATGCAGCGATAACCAGATGGACTGTCTGCGTGCAGAGTAGATCAGTTTTAAAGGACATGGCTGTCGGCTATGCTCGAGTTTATGACATGTTTGTGCGTGGGTTCATGCGTGCAGTGTAAATGTCCGCTTGCACATATTTTTTTGTAAAAGATCATGCAGATATTGGGGCCAATCCCCTTCTCTTTTTAAATGTCAGGTTTTTTTATACTCCCAGCGACATTTTCCCCACATGTCCCTGTTCATTTCTGAGCATGACCCCGACCCAGTAACCCCTCTACGCCACCATCTGATTCCACCACACTCTACCTCAACCCTGTGCCAACTTCAGTGCCAACCCCCTCCGCCACTCAGTCCCACACACACATATGCCCACACACAGACATTCCCACAACAATTCACCCAGATAGTTTTATGCCTCCACGAGCCCTCGGCGATAAATCCAGTGCCTACCCTGACATCCACAGACCAAATCCCCTGAGAGGTTGGTTTGACATGTGACTAGCAAACAAGATCTAAACAAGCTACTCACACACAAGGCTGATTTAGAATCAGATGTGTGCTGAAGTGACTGAGCCTGAGGCCAGTGGCTCTAGCTCTGCCTTTGTCTTTCTATTTGTCTCTGTTCACCCGTGTCATTATTTCTCTTTGTGACTCGCTCCCTCTCTTTCTAATTAGAGGGAAACATCATTTTTTTGTTCAAAACATTGATAGACACTAGCTATAAATAAAGTCTAGTCTAGGTCTGGAACAGATGAGATCTGATGTGCCATAGATGTCAGTATAGCTGCCTCTGAATGGCTCAACACACTGCATCCTCTGTAACATGTGTACTAAATGTCATCTTCCTATCTCTCTCACATGCTGCTGTGGACCTTGACCCTCCCAACATCATCAGGAGTCAGTCCAAGGTAACGGCACACTCACACAAACACTGAGCTAATTCCATGCTTGTGAATCATCTCTGGTGTTAAACAAAGAAGCCGCTGTATTTCTCAGACTCAGTTTTTAACAGGGAGCAACTCTACTGTACAAGCACTGATACTTGTAATGATTTGTAAAACATTTTTTGCCAGAAGTGTCTTGTTTAATTTATCAACTTCAAACCGTCAAGAAATACTTGTTGGCAGGAAACTTAAAAAAAATGTTTGTAGCTATGTGGCTCACTTTACTGTATGTCAGTTTGTTTGTATCATCTTAAAGATTCACATAGTGCAACATATAAACCACATGACACATGAAGTACACTTTTTTTTACAGAGTGTGGAAACAAAAGTAGTCATTTGTGTCAAGTTGTTCCTCATTAAAGTAGTCAGTTATTATGAACTGGTAAGATGGATAATATCCACAACATATTTCGCATTTAACATTTAAAAAATAACTTTTTAAATAGACTCTACATACATACATAAATAACCTTCAGTTTAAGTTGTTTGTTAATTTATGTATTTAATTTAACTAAAAGGTGAGAATTGTTATTAAATGTCGACATTCCTGCATTTCTGCCTCTCATACTGTTTTCACTTCCTAGGTCTTTGCTTATGATTACTGTTTCTGGTCCATGGATGAGACCGATAAGGAGAGATTTGCCGGTTAGTTCATTAACACCAGTTCAATACGGTCCAAATTATTTAAGAGTTGACCTCTCTGCACTGAGCCTAGACTGAATATCTGCCATATAGAATAACATTGTGTGTGTGTGTCTGTCTCCAGGTCAGGAGGTGGTCTTCCAGTGCCTTGGGGAAAGTCTTCTCCGTAACGCCTTCCAGGGCTACAATGCCTGTATCTTTGCCTATGGACAAACTGGTAATTGACCATGACACAGCTCCCTGTTCAGTGGTCAATATGATTTGACTATATTTTATAACACAGCCGATTAAATAACCACATGACACACTGTATGAATCATTTCACTTTGCTCTCATTAGAATAGTGCCCTAAAGCTTTTTGTATAACAATTAACAGAGGAGTGTCAGTGTGGATGTGTTGCAGCAGGAAGCCTCTATTCTCTCCAGCATGAGCAAAATACCAATGAATGATGGACTTACACAGCGTTGCTAACACCCAAACACACCTCAACAATGTGCTGACAGTGTAGATATCAACACTAGTGAAAGTACATGTGTTTCTGTTCCATTAGACATGCATCAGACTGATGACTGAAAAAAACAGGGCTGGATCACGTCCAGGGTCAACACGGTGTGAAAAGAAAATCTCGCTCTTTCTGTCTACACATGCTCTCAACACTACAAATCTTTTAACAAACTTGTTAGAACTGATACATCAATCGAGTGTCTACATAAAAGCCAGAAAGTTTTACGCTGAGGGGCCACTTTATTATTAATGCAATCCAATGCAACTGTTCTGCCAAATCTAATGTTAAAATGGCGATAATGTTCCATTTTCTGTGCATAGAGTTGTTAATTAAATTCTATATTTTAGCTCTGATGTCCTGGTAGGGCTGAACGATATGGGAAATGACTACAATTGTGATTCTTCAGACCAATAAAGGGATTACAATTAAACTTTTTGAAGATCGCTTTTCTTCTGTATTATTGACTACAAACAGCTAAATATCTGAATCTATTGAGCTTCTTCCTTTTCTAAACCCAAAATTGGTCCAGACAACTGTTGTACTGTTCCTCTAAATTCACTGCTTGCTCATCAGTGTTCAGTTCCTCTGAGATGATTTTCACACGTAGTTCTGCTGGTATTAAAGCTTAACGGTGTCAGTTTTCTTCATCCACGTACACTAGCGTGCGTCACATGGAACATAGGGCAGTGTGTGTGCATGTGAAGCCCATAGGGGCAGTTGTTTTTTTATGCTGCACAATCTAATCACAATCACAATCTTTTATACGTCCAAACCCAGAGCCGTGGATAGGGATAGTTTTGTGCTGGACTCCATTGTGTTAACTTTTCAACGTTCTGATCCCCTTATGTATATAAGAGAAGTTTATGGATCAAAATTTTTGACAATTTCAATCGAGTACAACTCCACCTTTAATGAAAAAAAAAGTCATTAAAATGGCACATTTTGAACAATTCATGGAAAACTAAATGTTATGTAGTGCATAATTGTAGATTTCATGTAACTGTTGTATTGAATTGCATTTTATATAGTTGTATGTAATGAGTTATGAGTCAGATGAAATGGCATTACCAGCTCCATTGCGTTTCTGTAAGTTTGACATCAGCTGTCATTAAGATGTCATATTCTTTGTCTTATTACCAGGTTCGGGAAAGTCGTACACCATGATGGGCTCAGTGGACCAACCAGGTCTGATTCCCCGGCTTTGCAGTGCTTTGTTTGAACGAACCCAGAAGGAACAGCGGGAGGAGGAGTGCTTCACTGTTGAGGTGTCCTACATGGAGATCTACAACGAGAAAGTCCGAGATCTGCTCGACCCTAAAGGGTATGACCTCGACCTCATCTTCTAACCCTTTTATGAAAGGAATGGAGATTTATTTTCTCTCTAAAATCCTTCTACTAAAGAGATAACATTGTGGTTTTTAGTGTGAAGCTGAACAGGGAGTGTTTAGGTAGTCATTGGTAGTTTATTGGCTAAAGTTGGCTCATTTCCAAGTGCAGATCATTGGAGCTCCTTGGAATTTGGCTGAAACACAAATATATAACAGTCACAGGCTCGGGCATCAACCTTAAATACAAGTAAATGTCTGTTTTTGGTAAATTAATCCTGTAGGTGAACAACCAGTATCATTGTAGACGGTTGGTAGAGGTAGAGAAAGTTGCAGATTGATTGTGTTACCACCAGCTGCTGTGGTCAGTGTATAAAACCCTGCAGTCATTGATGGAGTCCAGTTCATGTCCAGCAGGTCAGCAGTAAATCAGGAGCACAGGCCTGCGTCTGCTGCCCCAGACAACATAACCTTTGACCTTCAGTCCCTATGTGACCTTTCACCTCAGTAAAACGGGCCAAAGAGAAGCAGGCCATCTGACTGCCATATGGGCTTTGCTGTGGAGCAAAGAATGATGAAGTTGTCAGGCCTGGAGCAAGTTTGAATCAGGGTCAGAGAGCCAAGTGCTAACAAAGTCTCTATGAACTGGGGAAAGTTGTACTTGTGGCCAGAATAAGCTGAGTCCTTTTTTCAACTCCGGCTAATACATCAGATGAACAGTAGTTTACCAAGAGTGACCCTGTTGTTGTCTGTGTTTTAACCTGCTTTTATTTTCTGTCCAGGGGTAGACATGCTCTGAGGGTGAGGGAACATAAGGTTTTGGGTCCCTACGTTGATGGCCTGTCTCGGCTAGCTGTGGCCAGCTACAAGGTAAATATGTTTTTGTTAAATAGTTTTTGCCAGGGGTTTATGGTTTATTGACACATGGCTGCCACTCTGATCAGTGTGTCTATGCCCAACAGACATGTGAGCAGCACATCACACTTGCATTACTTCTCATTTTAATGTTTAAACTTTGAGGATTTATAACAACGTTGCTCACACTGGAAAGAGGCTGCTTATAAAAATGTCTGAATTAAATGACAATTTGTAGTTTGGTTGGGCTTTGACAATTGAACAGTTAATAAATGGAACCATGCAACATGCATTCTCATCAAGTGTACTATATATTATACTTGAACTACTTTAAAGATTATCTTGCAGGAGAATAAAAATGTAACAATATAAATTATTCCTATCATTAATTGTTTGATTTGGTTGTTCTAACAGGACATTGAGTCTCTGATGTCAGAGGGGAACAAGTCACGCACTGTCGCTGCCACCAACATGAATGAGGAGAGCAGTCGATCACACGCTGTCTTCAACATCATTCTCACACACACACTGAAAGACCTGCAGTCTGGGGTAAGATGTTTCACACACATGTAGGGGTAGGGCACAGTTTTAATTAGTTTTAAAAAAATAATTTTTAAGGAAAATAGATGAGGTATATAAGATCAGAAATTAATTTCTGAGGTGATGTGGGCTAGGTGGACATCCCAGTAGAAATAATAACAATTGGTGTTTATCACAGGTATAGAAGCAATGCGGTTTAAACTCGATCCTGATGTTTCTGGATGTGTGGTGCCTTAAATTGAACCCATTTATCACTTATCATTGATTATGTCCGCTAGACAATTAGTGCTCTTACTTCACTGGGCTAGGACAGTCAGTGGGGTGGAGTTTACCTTTTGAGTGCAGAAGTTGTTTGGTATTGCAGTATTCTGAAGAAGTCAATCTTTTATCAATGTGCCTCTTCAACTCCTATTGCGCTACAAGTAAATCATCAGATGTTAAAGGCCTTTCCTTCCTCACCCTCTATTATCCCAGATTCTGCCTGCTTTACATCTTCAGGTCATTTTAAATGCTAATGACTGGGGAATTCATTTTGGAGGTGGAATTGTTTTTCTCTCATAGTATTGCCAGATTTTCTAAATATTCTTTGCATATGATGGTAGGAGTGAATAGAGTATCTCCTCTATAGGCAGAATTTTTGACATTACCAGAACAGAAGTGTACATGTACTTGGCGGGGCAAACTGTGTCTGGTGTTTGTCAGTCAGCTCCTGCAGCTGATGGGTGAGAGGGTAGTTAGAAAATGGGATGATGTCAGCTCAGCTGTCTGACCAGGCACTCTAAGAAAAGACCTAAATGACTCATTCTCCATCCTCACTGACCCACTTAGTCTTTCCTGCTCCTTGCTCTTATTTCAAGACCAACTTGCCACCAGCGAATCCTGTTAATAATTCACAGGCATGACTTTGAGTTTGTCAGCTGATACAGCCTGCTCTGTTTTCAAGGCACACCCAGAGTCAGTCACTATGTTGGTCAGTCAGTCAGTAGGCTCATCAAGCAAACGGCTAAAGTGTAGACTGTGTAGTCAGTGAGTGAATCACTCCACGTCCTGTGTCTGGATGAGTCGGTTCTTTATTGTCTTTGTTGCTTCAGATTATTATTTCCTCATCTCATTATGAATACAGAAAATTAAGTGGGCACATTTTTCAAATATTTTTTTATTCTGAGAGGAAACTCCTCTTTTACCTCGACAAGTCTCACTGGATCATATGTCAGCTCTTTGTCCTGTGTCCTGATGATTAATTCTATTTCTTATTTATGCAGTGCGGGTTGTTTAGTAATTAAAATAATGCCTCTTGTTGTTTTGCTTTTGGTTTCTTTGTATTACTCAGCAGTTATGAGGGATCGTTGTTCAAAGGGCAGAAGAAGCCAAGGGAAACAAACTAGCAGTGCTGTGCAGTAAGCAAAAACAACTCTTGTGCTTTAAAAACAGCAGTTAATCTTCATAAGTTTTAAGGCAGTAAAAAAAAATGGCAACTGCATTAACTGTGATCTAAGTTTTTTTTAAATACATGCATAAAATGCATATTAAACCAAATATCTACCCACTTCTTAATCTACAAAAGATGGAAAGCAAGGATATACATTTATAATTTACATACAGAGCACAGATTAGTCAATTTTTCTGACATATTATGGGTTGAAAGAGTCATGAATAATTGATCAAATTAATTCTAGATTATTCCTCGTTGTTTGCATCTTCAAATAACCTCAATCCTTAAATAATTACCTTGCCTCCATTATGGCTCAGCCACTATGAGCAACAGTGAAAAAAGGGACAGGTTTCAAAAAGCCACCCATGCCTGGAAGCAGAATCACCTGGTGCTGAATGAGTCATTCTGACGCTCATCACAGGATTTCCTTTCAGCACTGAGCTCTCCTCAGACTTGTTAACTAAACACTCCACTCAAAGTTTAGTCAGTCTGCACTTTGGCCCCGTTTGCTGCCACCCCTCAATTGTTTGCTATTTTGTTCTGTGTTTTGCTAAATCCAGTCAAGCTTTGGTGACTTAGTTTAGTATAATGCAGAGTTCAAAAAGGAATTGTTTCTCCATGATACATGGAATCTACTAGATTGTTTATCACATGTAGTGTTGTGCTGATGCCCTGACACGTGTTCTGTGCTGCCAAGCAGTCTGACAAGCTGCATGTCCTGCTTGGTGATCTGATTACTGACCCAGGTATCATTTTTCCTGGTTACAGAATCCTCTGTTAAAAACAGAAAATGCTGTGGTGGCTGGTATTTCCTCCTTTTCACTATTTCATCAGCCAGCTAGACGTTAGGAATTGAATAGAACCAAAAACTACTTACTGTAAACACTGCACACAATTGATAAAAATTCAGAGACAAACGTGTGCATTGACAAAGAAAGTAAAGTTGGTTTACTGCTTTTTATTTCCAAGCCTGACACCACCAGGAATCAGGACCTGGCAATGTATATTAGGATCCAGTCATCGGCCATTGCAATAAAGTGCTGTAATTATTGAGTCACCAGCTCTGCCTCCTCTCTATCTGGCTCTCCAAAAGGTATTTGCACTCACAGGCGCCTTTCTATTCTAAGAGAGGGAGAGAAAAAAGAAAGTTTTAGTCTATTTTTGGGTTTTATGTGCTCAGTGCCCCAGATAGAAATCTCTGTTTGTTTAATAATTTGTTTTTCTCTGAGGGATACTAGTGTGGGGTTGATCTGTATCAGTGCGGTTCAAAGTTGTTCTTTGTCAGCTAGTCTTTTAACTGGTCTGTTCAGGTTCTGGGCTTGCCTGAGATTTCAGTATAGTGTGAGATGTGTGATGTTTTTGTTTTGTTTTGTTTTGTTTTTTAGCTTTTTATACAAACATATGCCTTTGTTTTCACAAAGCACAAATACTTCTTCTACAAATCAACTCATGGTAATCCATCTGTAAAATTTCAGACTTTAGAACTGTCTCTTGTCCAGTACTCATGACTAGTTAAGATTAAGGTTCAGAGGTTACCCGGCCCTTATCGTGATTTAAGTGTCAGAAAGGAGTGGAAACTAGACAAAAAGCAGAATAACAGCGTGGGAAAGTGAAAATTGGGGGGGAAATGAGAGGCATTTGTTAAAATTATGTGCTTTCAGTCAGTTTTATTTTCACAATTTTACAAAGAACACACCACTGAAGAAGATAGTAGAAGCAGTGTGGAATCCAGACTGATTAATTGCATCATAAATGTGTCGGAGTAAAACTGTTTCCTCAACCAGAAAGGAAACATAACCGGATCTGGGCAGTGTCTGGCACCTCATTGTTTGCCTGACATTAATGGTAAAACTATTTCCATTTGGAGGCTGTATATAAGGACAGCTAGTAGATGGAGCCTTTACACAAGACACATTGTATGGTTGTCAGCCAATGGTCTGATGGAATTGATATATGTGTATTAAATGTACTAATAATTGCAGCTGTCTACACTGGTTATACAAAGGCTTGCATTTCACTTGTGTCTTACACACTAGTACATAATAGTGTATTGGGCTTTGTTGAAAACACGACTAGTCACATGGAAGAGTGGCATCTGAACAGGTCCACTGTAGTCACAGGCAGAGGTGCTACTTTCGCTGTGCGCAGGTGAAGATCAGGTGTTAACATTCAGCCTTCTCAAGCTTGTTCAGGGGTGGCTCTATCCCAGTATAGATTGCAATGTGATACCCACACCTTCAACAGCCAGTGAGAAGAAGCTAAAGGAACATGTCAGCAAGAGACTGAAAGATGAGAAACCAAGGTCTAACAGAGCATTTTGGTTTTGCATGGTTGGTAGAATCACGACAATCAGAGGAAGCATAGAGGAGGTCCTCTGAACAAGAGTGGACAAAAAGCTTCCAGCCAAGCAAGAGTAAATTGATAAAGGGAGCTTTCTGATAAAGCCAAACACCTTGTTGTTTATTTCTGGGTTGTCTGTTGCTGTCATGCTGGCAAATCAGAGTAATGATCAGTTGGAGGCTGCTGAAAACCTCAGCAGGATTTGCCTTGATGTGGAGCCTCTTTGGTGATTAATAAGCCATCAGAGTCCTGTCAGACCTCATGTGGATGGATGATGCTGCTTCCAGGAATGGCAGCAGATCTAGATCTGTATGAATATCTCAAGGAATATTTTCATACAAGACATACAGAAAACTCTCAGACAGTGGCCTTTATGACTGCTGTTATGCTGGGAAAAGCATGCATGCCATATGTCAGTGAGTCATTCTTGAGTTTGTTGGTGCAATTCTTTGTTGACAATATTACCTGAGGTTAAACACAGCTCGTTATGTGTGTGCTACAAAGGAGCATAGTCTGGGCAAAGTTCACCTCTGGTGCAGAAATTCTCCACCGAGGCAAATCGAAAGCTGTCTAAGTTGGACAAAAATGTTAACAGAGAGGTTATGTAGGAGCATTATTAATGTTTAAGTAAAGAATATGCATTTCCAGTTTAACAGTTGAATGTACTGAAGAGAATTGGACAATAATCAGACTACCTTTCTGTGTCTTTCTTTCTTTCTTTCTCTAGACGAGTGGAGAGAAGGTGAGTCGTTTGAGTCTGGTGGACTTGGCTGGAAGTGAGCGAGCCGCAAAGACTGGAGCAGCAGGAGAGAGACTCAAGGAGGGAAGCAATATCAACAAGTACGCAAAATCAGGATCTTCATCATCACTCAGACTATTTCTTTGTTATTTGCACATACAGCTGTAAATGAGAAAGGAAGGACCTGTTTTTTGTTAGGTTATTTGGTGCCCCACTACAGCAGCTTTACTTTCACCTAAATTATAGTATAATACTAAGAAATCGTGTATCACAAGTTAAGTAATTTCAACACAAAATTAGTGAAAGATGCACCAGCTAAAGAGACAGTAGCATCGTGACGCATGTGATGAAATGAACATCATTGACCCTGTTGTTTTATTTCCTCAGGTCTCTCACTACACTGGGCCTGGTCATCTCAGCGCTTGCTGAACAGGGAACAGCGAAGAACAAGAACAAGTTTGTTCCTTACAGAGACTCTGTTCTAACATGGCTGCTGAAGGTACATATACCATAAACAAGCTCACCAGAGATTTGACAATCCACTGCATGCTCTTCATGTTCTTTAGGTTTCTCATCATTTTTGTCTGCCCTTCTTCTTCTCCCTTCTTACGTCTTTGCCTTCCTCCAGGACTGTCTGGGTGGAAACAGTCGCACAGCGATGGTTGCAACTGTGAGTCCAGCAGCAGACAACTATGAGGAGACGCTATCAACACTGCGCTATGCAGACCGAGCAAAGAGCATTGTTAACCACGCCGTTGTTAACGAAGATCCTAATGCTCGCATCATCAGGGAGCTCAGAGAGGAAGTGGAGAAACTACGAGACCAACTGACTCAGGCAGAGGTAAGATTTATCTGACATTTTATAAATCAGCATAAGGAAATCTCTGCTGTCCTATACGCTCATCTGCTTTTTTAATCCAGTCTTTGAAGGCTCCAGAGCTGAAAGACCGCCTGGAAGAGTCCGAAAAGTTGATTCAAGAGATGACCATCACCTGGGAGGAGAAGCTTCGAAAAACTGAGGAGATTGCACAAGTAAGACACACAGGAGCAGTGACAGTTGGGAAATTGTTTATATCAACATATTGAGCTACTATTTACAGTAACTTCTAATTTGATTTTCTACATTTTGGTAGAAACTCAACCAAAGCAAGAATTTAAGATATTAGATCATACATGATCTTTGTCTCTGTTTGTTCACAGGAGCGTCAGAAGCAGTTAGAGAGTCTGGGTATTTCTCTCCAGTCTTCAGGGATTAAAGTTGGAGATGATAAGAGTTTTCTTGTCAACCTTAACGCTGATCCTGCCCTCAATGAACTGCTGGTGTACTACCTGAAGGTAAGTACACACACACAAGTACTCACTGTGCTTTACTTTATTCTCCCCGATTAGACAGAAACCACAAATTATTATCACTAAAATCGAGCTTTATGACACAGTTTGTAATCCATCTTCCCTTTAAACATTATAATTCAGCACACTGTTTGGATTATAGAAGCTGATGTTACATTTTCTAAACTAACTGGCTGAGTCAGTTGTCATCTGACTGACAGTGGCTGCTTGTGGAAAAACAGCACAAAACAGCTTTCAGGAAAAAAGAATCCTGCATGTTTGTTTGCTTGTTTATTGGAGTAGACATGACTCGTCACATTTATTTAATTGTCTGACTGCCAGCTGATAACGTCCAGCCATATCTTGACTGTTGTGCCTTAGGAACACACAAAAGTGGGCTCAGCAGACTCACAGGACATCCAGCTGTGTGGGATGGGAATCCAGGCGGAGCACTGTGTCATCGACATTACGCCAGATACTGCAGTCGTCCTCACCCCGTACCGCAACGCTCGGTAATAAACATCAACATCACAGACCCAAAGTCCAGGCTGAGTAATGAGAACATGCAGCTGAGTGATAGAAGATAAACAAGAGTTATTTTAGCGCTGGAGACATTCAACAGTAAATTATAAAGTCGCTGCTGTCTTCACTGTGTTTCAGGACATGTGTTAATGGTTCTCCAGTGACCAGTGCTCTACAGCTTCATCATGGCGACCGTATCTTCTGGGGAAACAACCACTTCTTCAGGTTCTTCAGTGATTTTCTTACACTTTAAACAATTTACAAGATATGTTGTTTGCAATTTTAAATATTCTTGTTTTTCACATGTTTTCATACACTAAAATATTACTCAAAATGTCCAAAAACAAATAGTCATTTTGTATGTTTCACATGCTTCATATACATGAATAGGCATGAATACATTTTGTTATTTACTATACATTTTATTTTACTGTATTTTCCTTTTTTTATTTGACTACACCCAGTCTTGTGTGTTTAAAGTCTGCATTGAATCTTCTCAGTGTGTCCTCTACCATCTCCTCCATGTGATATAGCACTAATCTCTGACAATTGGATTACAGCAAATCTATCAATTGATGCCAAAGATTACAGTCAATTAACCTGACCTCCTATCTGCAGGATCAACCTGCCTAAGCGGCGCTCTCGGACCGTTGAGGATGAGGAGGGTGAGGGTGGCGTGATGAAGAACAGTGGCAGCAGTGAGCAACTGGATGCAGATGGAGACACAGCCAGTGAAGTATCCAGTGAAGTCAGCTTCTCCTATGAGTTCGCCCAGACAGAGGTCATGATGAAAGCCCTGGGCAATAATGGTAAGCAGGCGTTAAAGGAATTGAATATCAATATTCTGCATAGACAGAACATTCGGTAATGTAGTTGTGTGTGTTTTCTCACTGCTGTGTGCTTTGTACCATCAGACCCCATGCAAGCAGTACTGCAATCCCTGGAGAGGCAGCATGAAGAGGAGAAGCGCTCTGCTCTGGAGCGACAGAGACAAATGTACGAGCAGGAACTGCAGCAGCTCCGCAAGAAACTGAACCCAGATCGCCTCTCCACCGGTCCCAGTGGAGGGCCGGCATCGGGCCAGCAAGTTCCAGGACAGCAGTCTCACTATCGCAGCCTCGAGAGGCTCAGTATCGGAGGGATGAGTCATTCCACCAGCGCTCAGAGCAGACTGAGGCAGTGGAGTGAGGACAGGTGAGAGTGTTTGTGTGTGGAACAAGAGTATATATGCAGACTAAATTAGAAACTATATCCTGTCCACTGGGAATGAATGAATGCCAACTAAACACTTCCTTATATTCCCTCTTCCTCACCTCGGCCTCCTATTCTTCTCTGCCACCTCCTCTCCTCCTTCAGGGAAGCTGTGCTGGTTAGGAGTCTGCGGCGGCTGAGGGAGCAGATAGTGAGGGCGAACCTCCTGGTGCAAGAAGCCTGTTTCATCTCTGAGGAGCTGGAGCGACACACGGAGTACAGAGTCACTCTGCAGATCCCATCAGACAACCTAAATGCAAACCGCAAGGTCACACATACACACAAGCATGTAGACACTCAAGCACTGATTTCCTGTCATCTGTTTTTAGCCCAGCTGTTCCTAAAATACATCTGTGTGTTTGTGTGTTCAGAGAGATGCAGTGCTCAGTGAACCAGCAATTCAGGTTCGCCGTCGGTGCCGAGGGAAGCAAATCTGGAGTCTAGAGAAGATGGAGAATCGTCTGGTCGACATGAGAGAGCTGTACCAAGAGTGGCAGGAATATCACCTTCATCACCAAGACAACCCTGTGAGTTAGCTTGACAGATTTGCTGTGTGAATAACCCTGCCAGGTCACTAGGACAGCTGTCAGTAGGCAGCAGTACACAAATACACACATGAATACAGTAAAAAAGCATAAATTATGCAATGACAACAAAACCTGTGGTCATCTTATGGAATCATAAACAATAAGTACTGTTGAGTCCTAAATGTGATGAGTAAAAGACTTATTATTTAAGTAAAAAAAGTTCTCCTTGTTTTATTCCAGGTGATGCGCTCATATTTCCGTCGAGCAGACCCGTTCTTTGACGAGCAGGAAAACCACAGTCTGATCGGGGTCGCAAATGTCTTCCTGTCCTGTCTCTTCTACGATGTCAAGCTGCAGTACGCTGTTCCCATCATCAACCAGAAGGGGGAGGTTGGTAGTCACAGACTTCAGTTTAATTCCTACTTCTCTTTACATTAATCTCCATCTCTTTGTCATGATGAAGTTCCCCTAACAGGTGAATCAATAAGGAAACAGAGCTTTCATCAGTCTGGACCCCTATCCAGAGTGCCTTTTAGTTAGATCAGCAGTTCAAAGTTTTAGATTGGATCATCTTGGATATCAGAGTAAAAAGTCACATGATGCTCAGATGATAATCTTGATCCTAGAATGCAAAATAGTAGAACATTTGTTAAACAAAAAAACAGGAGATGTATAAGAACGTTTTAGCTGAATGTTCACAATAGAGCTCCAAATGCAGGATTAGTAGCATAGGGGTAGATCAACTAACATTTAAAGACACATTTTCAAGATATGGCTGGTGTAAAGGTTTTCCTCTGTCCCCTTGTGTGGTCAGGTGGCAGGGCGACTTCATGTGGAGGTGGTGAGGGTTGGAGGGGGACTAGAGGACAACATGGCTGGAGGAGAAGAATCTGATAATAACCAAGACACTGAAGTCCAGGATCGCAAACTGGTCTGCATGGTAAGAGAGACGGATCATCAGAGAGAAAAGCTTTATCTCTGCTACTCAGACCTGGCTCAGTCAGTCAGTCAGTTGTTAAACCCATTCCAGAAGCTGCAGTTCAAGAAGTGTGTTCAGTTAACTTTATTTCTCAGTATCCATCCAGTTACCAGTTTATTAGATACACCTAGTTTAATCTAATCCAATAAATACAACCATCCTTGAATAAATTCTTCATTCATGGTAATGATGTTCAGTTTTTCTTTTCACTGTTGACTTTTGACCTGTGCATCCTCTACAGATTAAGATCCTGCAGGCCACTGGTCTACCCCAGTACCTGTCCAACTTCGTCTTTTGTCAGTATTCCTTCTGGGACCAGCCTGAGCCCATCATTGTGGCTCCTGAAGTAGACCCGTCATCCTCGTCACCCAGCACCAAGGACCCACACTGCATGGTGGTGTTTGACAGCTGCAAGGTGAAGCCTGAGAGGGGGGACGTGGACGACAGTCATTTTTATAGTGTTAAAGTGAAGCACTGGAAATAGGAAGTTGGAAAGCAAGCTGTGTAAAAGGTGGTGGGTGACTGTTCAGTAAGTTTTTAAACTGAAATTTCTTTGTGTCTGCAGGAGGTGGCAGTGTCAGTATCAGAGGATTTCATCGAGTACCTGACTGAAGGGGCAGTTGCCATTGAAGTATATGGACACAGACAGGCTGATGCAGGCAGAAATCCTGCCCTGTGGGACCTCAGCATCATCCAGGCAAAGACACGCACACTACGAGACAGGTAGACACACACACACCTTTCACTCAGAGCATTTCTTATGCTTTCCAGTAACTGATGAAAAAAACGGTGCACTGGTGATGCCTAGATGTGCTGATGGTGTTCATTTTTGTAGGTGGAGTGAGGTTACACGTCGCCTGGAGCTGTGGATTCAGATCCTTGAGATAAATGAGAACGGAGACTTTGTACCAGTGGAAGTTGTTCCGGCTAGAGATGTCCGGACTGGGGGAATCTTCCAGCTTCGGCAGGTAGGAATAAGCCCGATCACAGCGCGTGGAACTAACAAGCCTCAGCTATAAAGCCAATTTTTACATATTTTATAAACTTCTGTGTCTCCCACCTCCTCCTCTTCTTCAGGGTCAGTCAAGGCGTATCCAGGTGGATGTACGTTCAGTTCAGGACTCGGGCACCATGCCTCTCATAGCAGAAATACTGCTTGCAGTGTCAGTGGGATGTGTGGAGATCAGAAACACCACAGCAAACCAGGAAGGAGATGAGATGGACAGTTATCAGGTAGATAGGTTTGACACAGCTCTGTCTCCAGTCTGTATTTCTCTTTTAATACCTCTTAAATTGATTTCCAAGTGAACTGAAGCCACAGATGCCACTGACTGGTTTGTTGTTTAGGAAAGAGACCTGGAACGCTTGCGGCGGCAGTGGTTAGCTGCTCTCACCAAGAGGCAGGAATACCTGGACCAGCATCTGCAGAGCCTGGTCAGCAAAGCAGGTAAGGCCCTACATGAGTTTACAAATATTCATAAAAAACATACTACACATTCAAAAGCCTGTAACACTTCCCTCCCTAAGGGATGTTGTGGTCCACATCTTGTAGGCTTTTTCATTATTAGACGGGGTACAAGTGTTAAATGTCTGAGCCTTGTGTGAACAGAAAAGACGGAGGATGACGTGGAGAGGGAGGCCCAACTGCTGGAGTGGCGACTGACTCTTACAGAGGAAAGAAACGCTGTCATGGTGCCCTCTGCTGGCAGCGGTATTCCTGGAGCTCCTGCTGAATGGTATGACACATAAAGTGTGTGTGTGTGTGTGTGTGTGTATGTGTGTTTCTGATCCATGATTTTATGTTTTTAAAGCTTCTGCCTCACTAGGGACATTTCTGGAATTTGAATTTGATCATTTAAGCTGTGTTAATGCATATGCATATATGTCAGCAGTACTTGTAACAAATCTATAATAACCAGTGTAGCCAAATACAGATACTCAGACCCTTTAGGACAAAAATCTCACAATTGAAACCAATTATGGGCATTCTGTTATATCAGGCTTACCATTTAGAGCCAAGGCTTCAAAATTGTAGTTTTTACTATTCTCCATATATCGTTGTTGTTATTTAAAAATGTATATGTAATGATCATAATGTGTATTAATTGTTTGTTCACAGGGTTCCTCTGCCAGGCATGGAGACTCATATTCCCGTCCTCTTCCTCAACCTCAAACGTATGTCAGTTCTTTGCTAAGTAATGTATGCCAGCTCACTCGCAGGATGATTTAAAAAATGTCTCCAATTTGTTTTGCCAGCTGATGACCTCAGTTCTCCAGACCAGTTTGAGGTTCCTGAGGCTGGAGGTTGGGATGCCACCCTGAGTGGAGAGGACGAGGATGACTTCTTCGACCTGCAGATTGTCAAACACTACGATGGAGAGGTCAGGATGGACCTGCAGGAGATTTATTTCTGAGGAGATCCTGGAGCCCAATTTGGAAGCTGTTTTATTAACCAATTGTGTTTGTGGACACTGCAGGTAAAAGCAGAAGCATCATGGGACTCCACCGTCCACGAGTGTCCCCAGCTCAGTCGTGGGGGAGCATGGCCGGAGCAGCGGGTCTACCTGACAATTCGAGTGGTGGTTCAGCTCAGCCACCCTGCTGACATGCAGCTGGTCCTGAGAAAGAGGATCTGCGTCAACGTTAACCCAGGCCGCCAGGGTTTTGCACACAACTTCCTCAGAAGGATGTCCACACGCAGCACCATACCTGGCTGTGGGGTCACATTCGATGTGGTGTCCAACATTCCTGGGGTAAAGTCTGGGGCAAATTATCACTTTTAGTGTTTTACCCAAGAAACTTTCAACAGGCTGGATTACTAAACACAAATCTTTATGATGTTTGTCTGATCAGGACGCGCCTGGTTCAGAGGACAGAGAGATGCTTGCCAACCTTGCTGCCAGCGCACACAACAGCCAGTCAGGTGATGATGAGGCTGCAATTGAAAAATACCTCCGCAGTGTCCTCAGTCTGGAGAACATCCTGACGCTGGACAGACTCAGACAGGTAGGTGGAGAAACTGTAAGAGAGTCTCATGTAGATAGAAATGAGATCCAATGATCGATATCCAGGGAGAAACGCACAACAGCGGCCTAGAAGATACATGGCTAGTCAAAATATGAAATTTATCAAAGTTTTCATTTGTCTTTCTCTTCACTCTGCACTGTTTTGATATAGAACTTTCTAATGTGTTGAAAATGTTTGTGTGTGTTTTAGGAGGTGGCAGTGAAGGAGCAACTGACTAGCAGAGGGAGGAGCAACAGACGGAGCATAAGTTCTCCTTCTGTCCACAGGGTAAAACACAAAAACAATGCATTGCACTGTAAGACAATGTGGTATATTACAGCGCAATATGATTTCTCTCAATATAATCTCTCTTTGAAGGCTTCCAACTACCTGCAGCACTGTCGCACCTTCCACAGCCAACACCTGTGTTTTATGTGTTGTTTTTATGTATTATTCTTGTATTTGTTTCTTAATGTATTGCTTTTATGGCCCTGTTGTAAAGCACTTTGGGTACCACTTGGTTTTGTAAAGGGCTATACAAATAAAATTTGATTGATTGATTGATTGATCCGTCCTCAGCTTTCGGGAAGTAGACAGGACCTGTCTACAACCTGCCTGGACGATAAGGTAACGCACACTTTTTGTCGAGATGTTGACTTTGTTTGGTTGGTCAAAGTGACGACTTCAAATATTCTGTGATAAATTTGGCGTGTGGCAATTACTTTCATTAAACAAGTGTCATAAAGGGGATAAAGTAAATCTTGCTTGTCTATTATACTCGTCTCTTGGACCATAATTGAAAAAATTAATATCATGTTGTATTGAAGTCAAAACCAAAATCTTTCTTTACAAACTCACTTATTTTAGTAACCAGTGGAGTCACCCCCTGCTGGACATTAGAGTTATTATTAGAATCTTTCGCAGCACTGACGTCTGGTATCTCATATGCCGTGTTTCCTTATGTTCAAACCATTCAAACTGTGTCTTGTCTTTCTTCTGCCTGTCTGTTCCACAGGGTCGATGGGAGAGTCAGCAAGATATCTTCATGCCTTCTCAGTTTCACCGCACCCTCCCCAGGCCCGCCTCCTCCCCTTCCACCTACTCCACCTCCCCTTCTTCAACCCCTACTCCCTTCGGCATGACACCCCCACAGAACCAGGAGCCAGAGCAAGGTAAACCTACTCCCCGTACCCCCTCTCCCTCTCCTTTCTTCTCTTCTCTACCATACATTCCTTGTCACTTTTCTGCCACACTCTTACTCTCCTACCATCTCTTTCATCGTCCTCTCTTCTTCTTTCCAAACGGGTTCATCCATTTCTTCACTATGCTGATCTCAGTCATACTGTAAGCTTTATCATGAGACTCCACTCCTACTGTTTAATACATATAATACATTACACAATCCCATGTTGTGAGCTGCTGTGTCTCCGCTCTGTCCCCTGTGTTCCCATCAAAAGTGATGTATGTACCTTTCTTCTGCTTGCTCCTTTTGCTTGTATCTATTTTTGTAACCTTATTTTTCTAACGCAGTGTGAATTCTTCCCTCTCTCCTCATATTCATTACCAAAGCTTTTCAGGGTAATCAGTCTGGTCTGATCAAATAAAATATTTCTCTATGTCATAGTGATTTCTTGTAACATGTCAGAATTCATGTTACTGTGTTGTGCTCTAGATTAATTCTGTTTGCAAAATGGACAGAATTAATGATTTTGTGTAGTCATTTCTGTTTCACAGTCCAGTGATTAGGATGTTTTTAATCATGTTGTAACGGCAAAATCAACCTTCTGTGTGTCACTATGTCTTATGGCCGGCCTCTCCTGTCAGTCTGTCACTGTGTTTGGGTTTTTACCATTTCCTGGACTCGCTTTCAACTTTCTGTCTTAATCTTTTACACCTCCTCTACCTCCCACACCTGCTCCTCATTCCTGGCTTCTTTCCTCTCCTCTGCCTCCTCCTCCT
>CAFUXE010000282.1:106974-143171 GCA_903364295.1 Serranus cabrilla | reverse complement strand
TCCTCCTCCTCCTCTCTTACCTCCTCACCCCCTCCCCCAGGTCGTTCAGGACTTGCTGCCTCTTATCTTTCAGTTAAGGCGCTGGTTCCTCAGATGCCCAAACTGCTCAAGTCTCTGTTTCCAGCAAGAGATGACAAGAAGGAGCTGAGACCTTCACCACACAGCCAGCAGGTCAGCAGAGATGTTGTAGTCGAGCTCAGTGCAGCCCAGAATACTCAGGTCTTTATGTAACTGTGTGAATAATGGAACAGGGTGGGACTCAGTTAGCCTCACTGAAGGAATAAAGAGTAAAACAAAATTGGCAGCAAGGTGAGAATACAGGAACTCATACATGTGCAGGTGTTGTCAAGTCATGACCTTGTTTGTTGTCACCCAGCAGCATGTCCCTCGTATCATGACATCAGGAGGGGACGACAATCGAGTCAAGGCTGAGACGGTGAGATTGTGCCCTGTCCACCTTCCCTTCAGAAGTCTGTTTGATCTCTGGTTACAGGTCACTTTTAGCTTAGATTCTGTTTTATGTAGATTGATTTAATCAGTGTGGGTTTTAGTCTTTGCCAGTAGATTAGAAAAATCTTTCAATATTTTTGTGGATTTTAAATTTTAGGAGTTGATTGGTGTGTTGATCACCTGTGCAGTTTGATCAATCTTACAGGGCTCGGTTATATACAAGCTGCACAACACCCTGGATCAGTAGTGTCATGGCAGTCATGCACTGCAATCAAGCCAGCCGTCATTTACATCTCCGTAGTCAAATCAGCTGACAGTAAACAGCCCAGATCCAGCTGATGGTGGCGAATCCAGCTGAAGAAGAATGACAATACAGTTAATACTGTGAAGACAATGTCTTTCATGGCAATGACTGATGCATGTCAGTTGAGGACATCACTCACTACACACAGACACAACATCAAGCATTTTACTGCATCAGTTTAGAGATATTTCAAAGTACAAGTCCTATGTAGCTACATGTAAGACTTCTTAATCTCTGAACTGATTCAGACAAAATGTTTGATTTCATATGTATGTAGTTAGAGGTATCCTGATTAGAAATATGTCAGGATTAAAGGCCTTTTTATAGATCCTCAAATATTCAGTAATGTAGCGAACGTAGTCACGTGTATCCTTATTCTAACGTCACTGTCAGCTCGATCCAGGCCATTTAAAGGGATTGTCTGTAGGCTGATTTGCCAACAGAGGTGCAAGTGACGGCTGATCTGACCACAGTGAAAAAAAGCATGGCTAATGAGAATCTTGTTATCTTGGGATAACAAAGCTCAATAATTGCAAGCACTGCTTTTCTAGGCTCCCATAGCCTTTGATATGCCGTATAGTACTCAACGTGGATATCTTTCTGTGTATAAATTGTTAAAGCCACTTTACCCCTTTGACCAGCAGAGGCTGCAGGTTTTTGTTCCAACCAAGAAGGAGCCTGACTCAACTCATAAATCACCTGAGCTGTCCTCACTCAGTGGATGTGTTGTATCAGGTGTGCTCCTGCTTGGTGGAAACAAAAATCTGCAGCATAGATCATAGATCAGTTTGACTCAAGAGCACCTGATTGGTCCAGAGGATAACTGTTTCATTTAGGGGGAGGTTAATATTTTTGCTGATGACTGTTTTGTTGTTTTGCCTTGCATGCTCTCGTCTGTCCCTCTGTTCCTGTGGCAACCATTGGTTTCCTGTAGACTGCTATTCTGCGGCCCCCAACCAAAGACAGACGGGCAGAGTTCCCAGAAGTCCCTCCTCTTCCTGTGCATGACCCGCATGACATCACCCCCCTCAGCCCCCTCAGCCAGTCATCGAGCGGCTACTTCTCCAGTAGTGTTTCTACAGTTACCCTGTCTGACGTTCTCCAGCCTTCCTCCTCGTCTTCCTCCCTTCTGGCTGCTGAGACTACGTTACCCACAAACCCCCAGCAGCAGGGTGCTGACAGGAACGATATTGTAACCTCTCCTCCTCAGTGTGGCGCCAAGATGGCGGTTGTTGCTCCACCCGCTTCCCACAGCTCAGCCAATCACAACAACGTCACTACGGAAAACTCCTCTGAACATAAGCTGGTAAACTCAGGAGGAGGAGGAGGAAACGACGGCTTTGAGAGGTTGGAAATCTTTGTGGACGATGAAGAGCGTAGCCAGGATGACCCACTGCCTGATTGGCTGACAGAAGGCGCGTATGTTACAGTAGGAAGCAATAAGGCCGGGACAGTGCGCTACGTGGGAGTGACGCAGTTTGCTGAGGGAGTGTGGGTGGGGGTGGAGCTGGACACCCCAGTAGGTAGGTTGACAATTAAATGGTCACTTCACATGAATTCCCAGAATATATGGGAAACCACTTCTTCAAGCATTTGGTTAAAGTAGAAGGGCAATATTCATTTTAAAAGATTGTCTTACTAGACTCTGCTGTAGTTTTGTAATAGTCATAAATGTTGTATCTAAGCGAGGAATGAGGATACCATTTTTTTCACTTTTATTTTTTTTTAACTTCCCTCTTTATTTTCTCCCTTCAGGTAAAAATGACGGTTCAGTTGGAGGTCATCGGTATTTCCACTGTAAACCGGGTTATGGGGTGCTTGTTCGCCCAGACCGTCTGTCTTGCCGCGATCGGACCAGTCGGCGCACGGGAGACTTCGCCGCTCCCCCCCATGTCCCCGTCTTGCGAGGAGAAGCCATTGTTTCCCGCCGGGGGGAGAATCGCAAGTCCTGGAGCAGTTGAGACAGGGAAAGTAGGAGCTGGATGGGAGAGATGAACTCCCCATAGCCCTCCTCCTCCTCCTCCTCCTCTCTTCCTCTCCTCCCAGCTATGCAACAGGCTCCTACATCAGGACTGACATACTGCCTACCTTCCTCTAGTTTGAAACTACACTCACTGCATCCGTTCACAAGATTGATGGAAGTAGAATAAGATAACGAAAAGACGGTTCAGAACCAGTGCAAGTAAGTTGATGAAAGACTATGCAGAGTATATAGAGGTCCGTAGAAGGACTATTTATCATGTGGGAAGATAATGCTAAACGAATGGCAGTCAATGGGAAGACTGCTGCGAGTGAATGGAAGTCAGAGCAGACTTTGATAAAGAGTGCTGGAGCTCTGCGGGGGTGTGGACTGGGCGCTGCAGACTGGATGATTTGCCTCTGATGTTTTCTGAGCTGATATACAGGGATGCAAACACACTACACATTGTAGGCAGGAGTCACTTTTTTGATCCCAGTTCACATCTGAGAATATATTTTAGTTGTGGGGCATTTTAAAATGCAGCAAAAAACAATTCTAGAATGAAAAGCCAGTTGGATGCTGGATATTTTATGTTGTTTATCTTGTTTTTCCACCCAGAAAAGGTCAAAAGATACTGTATTACCCTTCTGATTTATAATTATTTTCGTAGAAAAAGCTGTTGAAAAGAAGAAAATGATCCTCACTCCACATCTTGTGTTCTTTATAAATTAGAAAACAAAAAAAGATCAAATTAGATTTTTAGACCCTTATTTAAAAAAACTGGGGTCATGGTGGCATAAAGCTCAAACAGTGCCAGTTGTACTGTGTGGTAATATATTTGCATCCCTGGATATGATGTCTCTACCTGGTAGTCCTGAGACTCAATGTCCCAGAATCCCCTGCTTGAGCTTCAACTCCCCTGAACTCTCAAGAGCTACAGACTGATACTTTGACTCGTCGTTTGAGACTCGTGTCCTCCTCCTGGACCCCTTTTTTCTTTTCTTTTGAAGATAGATCCTCCCAGAATGTGCCTTCACCATGGCTTGGTTTGCGTCTGTTTTTCTGTGTACGTAATTTCTGTTAGCTGTGTTTGTGTTTAAGAGAATGCCTTGTGCAAAGTGTGAGGTGATCTCAGGGACTGCAGAGGGGAAAGGACAAGGAGGGGTGTGTGTGTGTGTGTGTTTGTGTGTGTGTTTGTAAATGTTGTACAGTGTTGCCAAGTGTGCACAAATCATTGTTGTTATTGTGTCGATGTTGAAGATTATATGAGTAAAGCAGCAAAAGTTGTGTCCGCGTTGGACAAAGCCACTATGGGAGCAAGTTGTTTGTACTGGGAGGCTTTAAAAGTCGATTTTGCACTGGAGACGTTGGATAAGAAGCATCCGTATGTGAGCAGAATGTGTCCGTGGTTACGGTGCAGAGACAGAGAGCTGGACGAGTGGAAACCGAGTCCTCAAACTAATTAGTAATGTGAAAATAGTTATTGATGACCTTAAAAGAGTATATTCGTCATCTGGTGTCTGTTCTCAATGCGAAATTGCTGATTGTCCTCTGTGACTGACATGTGGACACCAGGGGGCGCTGTAGTAGTCTGGTTTTTATTGGTGGGGAGAGGCATGTGTACGTGTTGAGGAAAAGAAAGTGGGATGGACACGCAGAAGCTCTGCTGGGTATTTCATCCTTGAGAATTGATTTGCTTCTATGCATTTGATCTGTTTTAAAAGAATCTAGATTTTTATCTGTCATTTCTAAATGACAGACACTATATTGCAACTGGGAGAAGGAGCTGTTCATTTTGGGACGGTATTAAACATGAAAGCTGGGCTGGTATGTCTGCTGAAGATAAAGTAAGATCATGTTGAAGACTTTGGATTTTTTAATATTTTTTTTGTATTGAACATCACATTCGAGGGACTTTACACTGACCTTGTTCTTTGTGTATTCATTTTTGGAAAAGCATCAGCAGTACACCTTATTATTACTGCTGATGCTTTATGTATACCATCAATTCATGACTATATACCCCTTGATTCACGAGATGAAGGTCAGTGTAAAGTCGTCCTGAGTTGGAGCGAGTGAGCAACAGGCATGTGTTAGAGGTTGGTTTGATGATGGGAAAAGTAATAATTCATTATCATCACTTGGTTTGCTTTAGTGCCATGTCTCATTTACAACAGCTGTTCTAAGTTCATATCCTGACGACAACAAACCTGAAATCCTGAATTTACCATTATGTGCTGTTTTCATGGTGACATTCAGTTTTCGTATAGTGAGGATGAGGAGTCTGAACAGATTTCTGAAGCAATGATGCATACATATGAATACGTTATCTGAAATGCTGTGTGTATGTAAACACACTCAGTTTGTCCAAACACTATCTTGTTTATGGATAAAATATACTTTTCCATTCCTTTTATCATGTGTCTTCTTAATTCGAGAGGCCTGAATTTACTATTTATATTTAAATGCTTGTACACATGCATTTATCGCATGAAAATTGATAAAGCCTTTTTATTTTAATAAATATTGCACAAATGATTCAATGAAAATTGCTGCTATGAGCATTGTAAATCTACCTGTAAATGGATCCATTGATTTAACACTCTGTATCTCTTACTGTATACTAGATTGGAATTCAATACTTCTTTTGTTTTTGAAATCCCAGATGGAGAAACTAAAGTCAGCGCTTTGGTTCAGTGGCCAATATATTTTTAATATGAAGCAGTAAAATCCTTAACAATTGAGGCACTTTGTCATGTGAGCCTTGAAGATGATGTGGGAGAAAAAGGTTGGAATCTTTTCAGGGTGAAAAATCACTCCTGCATTGAGTTTTTAAGAGGAAATATAATGTTGGAGGTGAAGTATGAGACGATGTTTCACCATAGTGTAGTTAATATTCGTGTATTTATTATCTGGCCTTAAAGCCCAGGACCATGGAGTCCTCTGATTGGTCGGTTGGTTTCTGTAGGTGGCTGTCTGGTATGTTATTGGTTGGCAAGTTGTGAAGTGGTTTGTAGGTCGGAACTCCTGTTTGTTTTTTATAATATTGTGGTTCATAAAGAGTTATGTGGTAATGAAGGAAGGGAGTACAGTTTTCTTGTGTATTCTGTGTGTGTGTGTGTTTGTGTGTGAATGTTGGGTGGACCTGGCTTTGATTCAGTTGTGTCTGCGAGTTCTTGCCAAGATGGGAAATGACCACCAGCTGCCACTGTGCTTATGATATTTAGGAGGACTTTAGCGGAGAGCAACAAACCTTCACCCCCGCTGCTCTCATGATACATTTAAGATTCCAGTCTCTGTGGTCGCTGTACTTTCCCGTCCTGGTCTTTGCTCGGGGGCACTGTTAAAGGGGTTTGAGATCACTTCAGGCTTCTGGATGTCCTTTTATGTTATTGTGCCTCAGAAACCATGTGACCATGTATCTTCCACACTGTTTTCATATCAACGCTTCAGTTCATTTGCACAAAAGTCTCCAGAGGGAATGAAAGAGTTCAACTCTGGATCGCTTGTATATGTAGGAAGAAAACACGACCTGATCCTATTTTATGATGTTCTCAAGTTACATGTTCTTTAAATTGTATTGAAATTTTTATTTTCTGCCTTCAATTCAACCTTCTTCAGTCATATTTCATCACTCACTGTAGAAATACAACGGTTAAATTGGAGCAATACATTCAGACCAAACAGTTCTAGGAATCCCAGAGAGGAAATGTGATGTAAGCCGGCTAGTTTTTAAAAAAGCCGGTTTTCTGTGCTGCATTGGCTCACGTTTTCAACCAATCAATGTACACTTACATCACTCAACTTCCCTCTTGTGTTGGGAGAGTACCTACTCTGGATAGGAGCTCCTCAAAATGTCTCTGTAAGAACTATGATTGTTCCTAGTTCTTTCGGTGCCGACACAATAAAAAGGGGATTCTTAGAACTACATCAAAATGTTCTTCTGGTCGGAAAACCTCTTTGGTTTCAACAGAAGCGTCTTTTCTTCCTTTATAACTCTCCACTCAGTTTGCAGCGTCACATATTACGCTGACATTGAATCGACATTGAAAAGTGCAGCTCATGTGCTGCCTGATGCACAACATCCACTTCAATAAGGAACTGTAAAAAGAGACGACTAGCATTAGTGAAAAGTGTTTTGCTCAGAATGAATTTGATGTTGTAACTTTATTTCAGTGGTCTCCATCTCTGCCACTGTAGAGATTAGAGCAGAACCAGCAGTGTTATTTCTGTGACTGTATCAATCATAAGAACCACATTCAGCTCGATACTAGTGCTGTGATTTGTGTCTGAGCATTTTCATATTGATCTGTATGAAACTTCAGCCCCTCAGAAGGTTTCTTTGATTCGTGTTTTGTTTTTGTTTTCTTAAGTGCTTCTGTTTTGGTCCCATATCTTTGTTATATTTCCTGTAGCTCTGTGGGCTCTGTGGGATAACCGGTCTGGAGCAACATGTCCCCTGCCTCAATGTGGCCTTCAACCTGGAGCCAGACTGGTTTTTAGCAGGAACAATCCCAGCTCACACACTAATCACACGACTGCTGTACTATAAAACTTTAGTGTACTGTGCTATTATTTAACAGGATCATTCCAACTGAACGGTTAACCTTTCTGGTTAAACATTGTGTAAAAATACTGAAAAATATAATAGATATATTCTGAGGTCACAGCTGCTGTCAGGTTTTATGACTAAAGGGATTTGGAATAGGATTTTCTATGGAAGCCTATTTCTACTCGGTCAAGGGGAAAAAATTAAGATGAAAACCGAGAATCTTTCTTGAATTAATGACTGTTTCTCAAAATAATCAGATGGTTTTTTTATGTAGGGGTGTAAATTATGTGTTTCACCTTGATACGATATTGGATCGGTTCAGTGGACAATGATACGATATTTGCTGACATCACAAAGTCTGCCACGGTACGACTTGGATTCGGGGGTCTGCGATCAAAATGAGACAATATTATATGACCATTTAACACAACCTGTTACATTTATATCAGCTCACAAAAAACAACTAAAATATGATTTTCACGTTTTATCTCTGAGTTCTTCCAGATATTTAAATGAAAAACAATCTATTCTTTTTGTAATACAAAGAATAAAAAAAACCTTCTGTTAAATTTAAAGTGCCACATTGCATTTAAGTGCAATTTTTTTTTTTTATGTGTTAACTTAATTATCTTTTAATTATGAATCAAATATTCCCAAGATTCCGTATATTGATGTTGGACATTAAATCCATGCAGTTGGATCGTTCACCGATCCACACATCTATCTATATAGATGATTCATATCACCCCTATTAGAATGGGAAAGGTGACTTTGTATTTAAAAATGTGAAACTCAAAATAATGAGAAACTTTCAAAGTAATGGCTTATTATCTTTAAACTTCCTATTTTGAGACATTAACAAATTTTCCCCCCCATCTCATTGGTGGAAATGGGCTTCCATCATTTTCACTGACTTCCCTCCTGTTTCTTTCCTTCTGAGCAGCAGGAGTCTTTGTGTTGCCCCCTGGTGGCTGCTGTCCCACCTCAGTCAGAGCAGGCCTGGCCTCCACACAGTGAACTTTATACAGAATCAGTGAGTTTATAACCCACCACTGCCCTACAGCAGCACGCTGACAGCTCCCTGGGATCATCATAGTGTAAGCTCTGAAGTCGTGGCAGAAAAGCGTTTGGCTTGATATTAGTGTTTGCCAGGCGCAACGACATGTTTTCCTGCCTCGGTAGTGAGCGTTCACCTTTTTTACTACCTCTTCTCGCCTGTCCAGAGTGTTCTGCCAACTTCTTCCCTGAGGCCTTTCAGCTGACAAAGAGTTGTAACCTGCTTCACTCCAGTGTGTTCTCTAATAACAGAATAAACCACACAAACAAGCAATACGCGGCTGCCAGGTGATGCTCTGCCTTGCAGCCTTGTTGCAGGTTTTTATTAATTTTTTTTTGCAATTTTTGGCAATGACTTATTTCAACAGTAAAATTCAGATACGACGTCTCCTCTCGGTGCATTTTAAAGGCAATTGGTTGCATTCAGATTTCCTAGGTACCAGCCGCCATATTTAACTGAGCTGTGTAACAGTGGAAGGCTAATAGGAGCTGAAGGAGAGGGCTTGGTGCTTGCTCAGTCAGGGAGTTTCAGTAGAACATGCTACTCCTGCAGAAAAGCCCCTCCAGTCCCTGTGACCTTTCACACATTCAGCCAGAGAGAGGTTTAAATAATAGGACAAGAGTGAAATGTGGCCTCGGCCTGGTCAACAGTATTACTATATCATCCTAACTAATCATTATCAGTTGTTTGTTGCTACTGTTGATTCTGTGGCACGGGTTTGCCTTGATGTGTCATTTGTATGTGTGAGTGCACCATTGGAGTGGTTGTTCTTTGTATGTATGTGTATATATGCGCATATTAAGACTTATAAAAAGAAAAATCTGAGCACAAGTTTGGGTTTTGATTAATTTAATTGTTTTATGTAATTCTATGCTGCAATCCAAAGAATAAACATGTATTATATTACATTTATAATTTTCATTTTTTTATCATCTGAACAGTAATCTGGTAAGAAAAAATAAAAAAGGAAGATTGAAAGGGTTTTGTTCTTTTTATTGTACCAAACTCATTTAAAGGTGGAATATTAAATGTTTGAGAGAAACGTTAGATCTAAAATTAACTTAGTAGCGCTTTGACTTCATACACACTTATTGTACGTCGTTGTGTTCGCTGCACAAATAGACAAAAGACACAGACACACTGCATTGACTCGGATCACTTTTTATTCCCTTGTAAATAGAATATCAATAAAAACACACCTTAAAATTAACAAATAAGGTTTATCCAACTGATGAAAAAGTAACAAAAGGCATATGTAGATTTTCTACACAGCATTTACAGAACAGTCTACCGTCCAAAAAAGGCACTAAATCTTGAAATAGAAAAGAACGAGGGGATAAAAATCAATTCAAAGTGATACAACAAACGTCCTGCTGAGGTTTGATATTTTTTTTTTCTATAGAGAAATTATTGAATAGTTTATTGCCAAAACGAAATGGAAACCACTCAGAAGTTTAAAAAGATGTTTTTGTTTTTTTACATGACTGATAAAATGAACCATTTCTTAAGTAGTATTTACAGTCATTGGCTGATTAAAGGAGGACATTAAGACTGGAACATCTACATTTTATGTTGAATGCATGAATGGTGAACTTTTTCATCTAAATAAAAACAGCATTTTGGAATACGATCTTGAAATGTTATACTGCATCTTGTGTATTCACAATATTGACGAAGGTAAGAGAAGGACAGAGGCAACATTCAGTCCTGAGGCGTGAACTGACTGAAACCACTTTTCTTTGTTCACGCAGCAGATCGAGATCCTTTACAACCCCGTGAACGTGCATCCTGATACTACCAGCCCAGTGCAGGATGGTGAGGACAAACATTTACTGTACTGTCTGTGTAAAGGGACATTGCCAGAGGAGGTTTGACTTGACAGAACACAGACAAATGTGATCAAGATATAATCGATAGCAGGGATCGGATCTGAAACATCTACTGATCGTCCTTTTAAGCCAAACAGTACAGCAAGGCAACCGAGGGCTGAAGGCATTTAACCACAGCATGCTGCCATCAGTACTGTCACAAACAAAGTGCACATGTGTAGCCGGACACAGTGCAGAATCCAACCGGGAGAACAGAGGCTTTCTATGTCATTAAAAACAAACTTTGACTTATGCATTTCAGGATGATTATAATAAGAATCACTTTAAAACACTTGTAAAAACAAAACCAAAATGTAGCCAATTTAGAGTAAAAAACCTGAAAGGAACATGAAGTATCAAGAAACAAAGACCAAGACCAATGAATAGGAATGACTTCTGTTAATGAGAAACAAAAGGTCATGAATTTGTTGTTTTTGGTTTCTCATTATGAATGTTTTGCTGTTTTTGGTCTCATTTTAATTCTCTTTAGGTTTTGGTTTTCATTTCTTTTTCCTCTCAGATTTTTTTGGGTCCAAAATGACGAAAAACAGTCGTGTTTCCATTGAATTGTAGCAAAGCGAATTTATAGTGAACTTTGGGTATGTCGCACAAAGAAAAGGAAAAAAAAGCAAATTGAAGTCTGTTTCCGTCAACTTGCTTGGTGTGGATACATTACACATGGCTGTAATCTGTCAGTTAACAGAGGGGAAGGTTGCAAAGCAGAGATTTAACAAGGCGCCTCGGCCTTTAGATTCATGTGTGACAGGAAGATGGAGAGAGGTCTTCAGCAATTTGTTTCAATGGTGCAAATTTGAATTGTTCTTTATTGTCAGCCAGTATTGGCCATGTTTCATCCTGTCCAGACACAGAGACTAATTCATATATTGTCAGAATTTATTCTGCGTTTTCAGTCACTTTTAACTCTTTTTCAACAAAGGCACCACCTCGAGCAAGTATCAAAACTTTGCCCAACTGAGTTCTATCTAATTTTGCGTTTCCATTTAGCTTTTCTAATGCAACATCTTTAAATGCACATAAAAATAGGTGAACGGAAACACGGCTAATGGCACAAATACACTACTTTTCATTTCACGTCAGTTTGCTGTTTTTAAACTTCCTAAGAAGACAATGAGGGCAGCAACTGAAAGGATTTAAAATCCTGAAATTATCCCAAAACAGCACGTTGTCTTAAATGAACCCACAGATTCACTTCAGAAAGGCTTCTGCTTGGCAGATTTTAAAGAAAATAAAAACATTTTCTATCTCAGTGGGATAGAATATTTTGATATTTTGGTGTAAATCATTAAAAAACATGACAAAAAGCTAAGTCACTGACTAATGATGCCTAATCTCACAAACACTTAAAGCAAAAGACACCTGGACAGCTGTGCTGCCTACAATTATAAACATTCCACCATGAAACTTAAAGAAACAGTGTGTCAGGTTCAGTGGCATCTAGTGGTGAGATTGCAGCATTACAGCTCCTCCCTTTCCAAGCCTGATGGAGAACCTACAGGGGCTTTTAAAGACCCATTCTGAGCTCCCATACTACCAAATTCAATATTGTCTTTTACGTAAATAAAACAATGCAATAACTTGCAAGTCCTTGGGGATATATATTCAACTTAAATATGAATGAATTTGATGCATTCTGTTATTATTAGTGCTTTACACAGCATCCCAACTTTTTTGGAATCAGGTTTGTGGAAACATGATTGGCTGCACTCGACGTGTGGATATTAAGTTCTTATTCTAAGCTCATTTCTGGTGATTATAAATTATTAATTATTTTCCATTTCTGCCAATAGATCCACCTTAACTTTACACACTGCACCTTTAAATTCTCTCAATCTGAAACCAGCACTGACGAGGTGTGTCAGCTCTTCACCAGGATGAGGGGAAAATATTTCTGAAATATTTCTTGGACTTGGTGGAAGCAGTAGCTTATGAATGATAAATTCTTTTCTCGGGTGGAATTTCCCTTTATCTTCAAACTTAACAGTTATTGGCTCAAGTTCGAGGAGGAATTTCCCTTTTAGAGGACACGGACATTTCTGTTGTCCCAGACCAGCCGTCTTTACATCACAGTTTGCCGCCAGTCTCCTCTGAATAATCAGCTCTACAGTTACTTTAGCTCTCCACCGTCTACACTTTGATTCACATTGAAGCAGCTGCGGAGGGACCTGCGGGGGTGTAGCTTATAGCTGAGGGGGGTAACGTGAGGTATCTGTGTCGAGTTTCTAACTCTGAACTAGTAGCTTAGCCTGTAAAGCACCTGGTGATGAACGATGAGGAACCGGTTTGAATGAAGCCGTTACAGAACATCATGTGCTTTTCTTGCATTGGTTCTGATACAGTAATGAGTGTGCAGCCATTGTAGGAGCCCTTCTTCATGCACTCAAATAAATAAGGCACTTTAACTTAAAACCATACAGTACATGTTGTGTTGAACAAACAAACTGACACACCAAACTCCACTATTTACTGTCACTAGTGAGGAAGTGTTGGTGTTAACGTGTCAAATACAAGCTAACGAAACTAACGAGGTGGATACAGTTTTCAATGTAAACTACTGAACTTTCAGCATTGTGAAATTGTAGTTTTCAATTATAACCTAATCAGTTAAAGCTTTCATGCTTTTCATGCTGTTCACACTGATCCCATCCCTCTGTGACTCTCTCCGAATGCGGTACAGAGCCAGGATCAGTTGGTCCCCCATCACACAGAAAAGGGGCTCCTGTCATTCAGATGACTTGCTCCAGCTGAAAATTCAATGAGCAATAAACTAGTGCATGGAAACATGTGTGTGGACTTTCAGATGTAAAGAAAAAGTGGGTATTTTAAGACAAAATCCCCGTTAGATATCTGCCTGTGGTTTAGTATCACCTGTCTAAAAGGTGTTTCTTGATAATTCCTTGTGGGGACGGAGAACACTGAAAATGCAGAGAAAGAATTCTACAATGGCTGCACTGGGATAAATATATCTTGCTTTGAGTAGTTTATTCATTTTTTCTAAGTCTAAATGCTGTGATTTTTTTTTCAATAGAATCCAACTCACTCGCTAAACGTCAACTATTAGCTTTTCTCAGGAAAACGCACGTTTCCCCGGATCATTTTCTCTTCCTGCTGCCTCTCTGCTCTGTCAGTCGTTCAAACTGATCAACCGAATGTTTAAACGACAGCAGGGACTCTGAGCACCAAGATATCTATCCAATAAAGTGTCGTTTAGAATGAAAATACAATTTAAACTTGACAGTGTGTGTTTAGAACACATGGCATATCGAGCACAAACACAAATATACCTTTAAAAAAAGAAATGCATTTTCGACACATCTGATGCATCTTTGATGAGCATATCTCTAATACACAGCTCCATCCATGACTATCACACACTCAGAAAATACACAAAACTCAAACTTAATACTTTGGCTAATGCTTCACTCACCTTTCAGCAACATGAAAGACTCATACTGATAGTTTCTCTCATTTGAAGCTAATATGTCTATATACTGTAAATAGAAATGGATCAGGGCACATACATATACCCCACAGTTTATATAATATACGGTTTATATGCGTGTCTGATACATACATGTGTATTAATCTGTCGTATCTAAACAGTGTGATTACACTGTTGAATATCTCCCACCTGACTGATCTGTACTGATTAGAGGATCCCTCACAGTGGCCAGCCGACAGGTAACTGGGCACAGATTAGTAACACCCGTCACCTGGACGTCCGGGCTGATAGATTTCATACTAATCTGTCAACAGTTTCAGCTACCTTCAACATTTAGGAACTGAGTGACTTTTCTTTTTTACTACTTGTATTTCATATGGAAGCAAAGAGAGGCCGAAATGATTAGAGTATTTTAGGTAAGTGGATACCAAATAGTGAAATGTGATTTAAATACAGCTGAGTATTTTATCTAGAAATCCACTTTTATGGGGTTTTAAACTCTTTAACATTTCAAGTTGTGCAAATATGTTGTTTTTTTTTAAACAAACTTGAATTTGTGAACCATAGAAAAATGTTAAGATCAACTTTAAATTGGTGGAATTTCAAATTCAGATTTCAAATTAAAACATTTCAACGCCATCTATTCAGTGGCATTACCTTTTTAATTAGGTTTTCCTGTCTTTGCTTCCATATATGGAGCTTTTTATACCAGAGCGTGGGATGGAGGAGTGGGTCATTCTGTTTCTTTTCTTTTTTTACATTTTAAAATCATCCTAGGCCCATTCGAATATTCTCTACTAGCTGAGACCTCGATGAAACTGAGCTTATTCTGCTGTTCTTCTCACTGGAAGGAACCAACAGGGAGACTTTGAAACTGATGAAATGCACAACAGAGTGTGAAAACAATCCGTTAAAATAAACGTAACTTTCAGATTCATGCGTTTATCCTTTGAGGCTGTTCAGTTGTGTTGTGATCACAGTGCAAGACCCTGAAATGATTTGAACCCTGTGTCAAATACAGTGTTGTCCTGCGGTGAGAGGTGCAGCTCTCAAGAGAAATCTGCACCGTGCATCATGTCCTGCTGGACAGTCTATAACATGGAAGATTTAAAATGCCTAAAACAAATCAACAAAGAAACAGAGTGAAAAAGAATACACACTGTTTTTTTTTTATTATTATTCGTATGTGTCGTAATTTAAAAAATGTCCCTTTCTTTGTTTGATTTGTGTTTATTTAGACATGTTTAATCTTCCATAGCCTGCTGGGGAGCACTTTAACAAATAAAAGTTTATTGTTATTATTATTATTATTATTGTTATTATTATTATCATAATATACTAGTAATGCTTATAAGAGCGTAGCAGAGCAGGTTGGTGGTTGGAGGTAGGGTTGGGAGGTATCTCAGGGTTGGAGTTTACACGACTTTTGGTCTTTTTTTTTTCACTTATTACATTCCTATAAAATCTGCTTGCATATTAACACACCTCTGATCCTGTTCCATTCAACACTCTCACAACTCCGGTATCCACCCGAGTTTCAGTCGTCCTCCAACGTTTCCGTCTTGATGTCGTTCCCGATGCTGCACCCCGCCCCCTCCACCTGATTGGCCAGGGCTTGGTCGGCCGTCTTCTCCAAGACGATTGGGTCCTGGGGCTCGGACAGCTCGCTGTGAATGGTGGGTTCGTCCTGGAGGGAGGGGGAAGGGGGAGACCAGGACACACCTGTCAATCTGGAACCTTCCGCCTGAGGGCCCGTCCCGGACACTAGAGAGCGGCCAATCAGAGAAGCGCCCCTCTGTCCGGACAAGCCGCCTCTACCGAGGGCTGAAAACCAGCTGGGGAGCAGCGTGGGTACCTGAGCGAAGAAAGAAGAAATTAAGGAAAAATTTGTGAAATTTCTACTGGAAATTTGCCCTTGCTTCTTAATTAATGCAGCTGAAGCTCAGGCTCAGGCAGCATCAGGGAATTACAGTTTCCCAGGGTACGAAGAAATCCAGATGGTATCATTTTTATTACTGGCAGTAACACCATTTAAGTTGAAAGTATGTGTGTGTGTGTAGTTGGGCTGTAGTACCTGGGTTGGAGAGGACAGGTCAGCTCGACTGAAACCAAACTGCCTGGCTGAAGTTCTCTTGTCAAATAAGGACACCTCACAGCCCTGAGAGAGAGCAGCACACAGGTTATACAGTAACCAGGCCATAATGCTGTGACCTCTGACCTCTTTATGACCGGTCAATTATAATGTTTCAGCCAAATGTGTGACTTAATGTAAATTTCAACACAAAGAGGCATCAAAACAAAGTAGATTGTGTAACGTTTCACACACTGTAACTTAACATGACTGTTTAACTGACCTGCCTGTACATCTACTGTTCCACACGTGCGTCCCTTAGAGCTGCTTGGTGTAAAAACATCTTACAACTCATTCACATCGAGTTTACCTGATCGGGGAAGTCGTTGCCATCCACCTCGTCGCTGTTGGACTGTCCGCCTGGACTCTGAACCTCGATGCCGTGGCTCTCCAAGATGGCTGCTTCTTCAAAAACACAAACTTCATCATAGCATATCGACCTCGAACGACAACACGCTCAGATTCAAGTACGAATGAAGATGTTCAGAAGTCGCTCTGTTAGAGCAGAAAAACCTCTTGCTAATGCTAAATATTTCTATGAATCAGGACAGGAATCTGTGTTCCTTCAGGTGTGTGAGAGTGGATAGTGTTGGCTGTGAGAGGACAAGCATGGTCAACAAGGAAGTAAAAGCTATTTACTTCACCATGTTAAAGTCTTTAGTCACGATAGGAAGTATTTGATGATTTGATGGATCATTTAAATAATAACATCCACAACTGTCAACACAAATACACAGAGGTAGACATTACCAATATTGGCGCGCCTCTTGATGTCCTTGCGGCGGTTGGCGAACCAGTTGTAGACCTTCAGAGATGTTACCCTCTCCAGATCAGACAGCTTCTTTCCTAATACACACACACACACACACAGATAAAGGACTGCTGCTTCTCTGCCCCTTCAGTGTCTTTCTGTGATTGTTTTTGAAAGCTCATTCCAGCAGATTTAATTTCACTGGTCAGAAAGTGCTCAGAGGAAAATGCAAATATCCTCTTCTGCAGATGATATTTGCATAGTCACTGCTATCACTGCTATCAGCTAACGCTAATTAGCACTAATTCAAAATGAGTAACCTCCTTAGAGCATCTTTTAGTAGAACCGAACAAGATTTTTTTTGGCATCCAAAACGTTACAACTAACTGCGATGAAGTGGAAACACAGTATGAGATGGTCCAAGTTCTTAGACAAAAACACAGTGTGGAGCAACCTGTCAATCACAAGAGGCAGGTCCAATCTCACATAGTGATAATTTGCAGTCCTGATTAATAGACACTGTAACAGCATGATACTACTTCCTGCTTGGTCTCCTGTAATTAATTGAAAACATGACAGGAATACCATAGAGTTTTCCTATATTATCACAAATTATTATATGTAGTAATATACTATATATGATCAATATAATCACTAAGTCATTCATTCCTGTTTTTACCTACCTGGTTTCTGAATAACAGCATTGCAGGCAGTGGCAATCTCCTCTCTCTTTGCTTCATCAGGGTACTGGTTGTCCATGAAGTAGCTGTGCAGACACCCAGACACACGTTAGAGTTGGAAGAGCAAACTTACATTAGACTTTGTTGCATTTTTAGAAAGTTCACCTCTCCATAACAGCCAGACACTCCTTCCTCCAGGTGAATCTGCTCCCTCGCCGGAGACGGAAGCCGCCGGGGGGCGAGCCAAAGGTGGGCGGGGCTTGGTGCCAGTCCATCACGTCCTCCAGAGCCAAAGGGGCGGCTCGCATTGCAAGAGTGGCACCTGAAGGCACAAACACAGGACACCGTTAACAATACAGTTTATATTAATTTAGTGTGTTCACATTTAGTGTGTTTACTCTGATTATATGACTTTCATTTAGTTTAGAGCACTGAGCCAACGAACCAAATTAAAGTCAAGAGATTCTAATAAAAGCATCATGCCATGTGTTGTTTTATGAGGGAAAGCACAGGATAACAGACTGTACTGGCTGGTTCATACTGTACATTCCACTGTGTTGGTCTCAACACAATGTAGTCATTGTTCAAACACAGGAAAACATTTTATAGCCTTTATTTTAGCAGCAGGGGCATCTCGAGATGCCCATAAAAATGCAATCACTTGCATGGCTTTCTTTTCTGTCAAAAGACTGATTACAACTAATGTTACATCTGCAACTCTCCGAGTACCAGAAACCTGTCCTCTGCTGCATAATGAAGGAATTCACCTCTGCCAGTTCCTGTTGAAATCACAGCTATGAATACTAATGAGCTGAGGAACAATTTTCTTTTCTGCACCAATGTATTAGAGCTGTCAATCTGAGGTGTCCAGGGTCCCACTCAAGGAGACTTTGACAATATGCAATGAAAACATGCTTTTAACAGATAACAAGCTCTTCCCATTATGTTGAAGTCTGAATGGTCTGATTTTTGCTCAGTCAGCTTCAACAAAGAGAAACTCTGGGTTTTATTGAAGTCTGCGCTGCCCATCATGCATTCAGTGCAGCTCATAACTGGAAAACATGCCTTTTGCTTTACAGTAATGTTTTGGAAGAGGTGGTGGTGGTGGGGTTATGCAGGAGCTATAGGCCTGATGGTGCAGGGTGGCGTTACCAGGGTTGGTCTTCTCCAGCTGGTACCAGCGAAAGAAGGCTCGCTTCTTCTGCTCGCTGAGATCTGACCCCTGCTGGAGCAGCCAGTGGGAGATCCGACTCTGACTGATCCCTGTAAAGGAAGATGTAACCCAGATTTTAAAATGCATATTAAAATCAAAAATGTCAGTAAAAAAAGGGGCTTAATTCATATGCAGCACTCAAGTCATTAAATTTATTATTGTTAAAAATAATCGGACATGAACAGGAAGTTTATTTTGAAGGAGATGGGTTGGAGATGTTCTGTCAGCCAATCAGGAAGAAGCCCGCTGTCTGCTGACCTGCAGGGGTTAGAGGTCACGTCTCTCTCGAGCTTCTGGGAAAGAGGCACCCTTGTGTCGCGCAGAATAGCTACCGTGAGGAGTGATTGGAATTAAAGTTGTTGAAAGTGATTGAAAACGCATGGAGACCATCTCTGGTGGAGCCCTTGACCTGTGAGACCACAGCTGAAGAGACTTGGCGTCTCCCTCACGGAAGAAAACGCATCGGTGAGCAAACGCTTATCAGTCATGCTAAGCGCTAGCCGCTCATGCTAACTAGCATATCATTCACACGAGGTACCGCTAGCATTACGGCCGATAGCGAAGCGCTAGCTGGAATGCTAGCTAGCGATATCGCTACTGCATTCACTTATGCTAAGAACATTTTAGCTTTATACTTCAGACGGCAAACTTAATCCAGTTTTGTCTAAATAGTTGAGTTGCATAATTGTTACATGCACATCTAAGTAAGGTGTTGATTTAGCTCTTTTGTCCGTGCATTTAAAGCACAGTAAGCCATTTTGAATCTGTGCATGTTATAATTTGTATTTTGAGCATTTGAAAGTTTTGATGTTAGTATATTGAAGAGGTTTTACAATAATTATCTGTATTGTGTGTTCTGACTGATAAATTGCAATGATATATTACAATTTAACAAGTTGATTTAACATGATGTATAGTTATAATTCATGATTGAAAGCTAAAAGAATACTCTGACCTTAATCACTGTAGGTCAGGTTTTTTGGTTGGACCTCTTTTCACCTGCTTGGACATTGGAGCTTTTGATCGAGACGTGGATGGCGAGCTACAGCCCAATGGGAGAATAAGACTGAAGGACTACAGAGAACTGAGAAACGGTAGGACAAAACGTTTTCCACATCTTCAGTGGACTGAACTGAAATGACTCATGTGAAGTGACTGAAACAAAGGGAACAATTTGACTTGTGAAATTACTACTGTGAATATAATTTTCTTGCAATTCTTTATTTCTATATCTGTATTTACCCGGGTGCTATTTGTGTTCATTTATGTGTTTTGACTAAGCCTTCCCTTCCTTACATTAAAACGGCAGCGTTTTGTTTTCTCAAAGAAAATATGTGTCTGAGTTGTTAGGTAAATCCTGGGCTCCATAATTGAATATAGGATCTTCTGATTTCCATTGACCAGTATAAATAATTACATACAGCAGTCTAATTCTGTTCCCCATCTCTAAAAGGGTTACAAAGAGGAATGGAGCCAGATTACTAGCCGTGTTTCCATTAGTATAAGTGAATTTTTAAGCAAAATGTTTTAAAAGCTGCATTCAAGAACATGCAGGAATTGGGGCCATTTCCATCAGCTGGTTTAGATCTAATAAACAAAGCTGGATTCCCACACTTTCATCAGAAGATGACAGTGTAAGTAGATTGCGTGAGAGAGAGAAAAGAAAAAAAAATTAGCTTGAAAAAGAAACATTTTTGAAAGTTTTATCACTTTTGGGGTTTCCATCAAGCTTTTCTCATGTGAATCTTCAAAGGAGTGCACAGAAATGTTGTGATGGAAACACAACAATTGTAATATTAGAAAACTGGACACTTGCTGGTGTGTCAACAGTTTTAGTGGTGATTCAGTGGTTGAAGTTCAAACTCACCTGTTACCTGAGCGACCACAGCCTGGGAGATGCGCCTGTTTGCCAGGAAGGACTTAATCTCTTCTTTGATCATGGCACTGTCCCTCCTACAAGCAGAGAGGAGAAGATAACAGTTGTAGTACAATAAAATGTGGGTGTAACTGTAATTAAACCAAGAGTAAAACCACAACACAAACGTCCACGATCATGTGTTGTTGATCTTTTTCTCCCTTTCCACCACCATGTGTAACAAGCTTTGAGGATAGTTGTGAATCTGCTCCTATCAACGTGCTGAGCCTTCGTAAAAAAAATAATCTGAGAGAAGCTTCTGCAGTGGGAATCACATGCGTCTTCTACAGTATGGTTGGATGATATGAAGTTATATAGCTTGTGATGGAAGAAAATGTAGATATGGCAGTGCTGTACCGTGGTAACTATTTTCTCATGATCTCGCAATACCAACAGAGTCTCATAACCTTGAATGGTGTCGGATTATTATTACTGGACCTTGCAAGGTATGAGTGATATGAGCAGACAAGGAAGAGGGGAGTGAAGATGGGTTGTTTTGGTCCGCACTAGAGTACGACTGGAGTGTCACAAGCTACCAAACAAACCGTCTTAACAAGAATTTAACTGCACCAGAGTTCCACTGAAACGCACTAAACTTTGGGTTGTAAAAGCATCCTTAGTCTTTTGTTTTAACTCGTCTCATGTGAGGCAGTTTGATTTTGTTTGTATGGAAAATCAATATAAAAGCTCGAACTGCGGCTCAAAAGTCGAGGTCTGAAACCCGTTACACCCCCTACAATAAATGTTTACATCTCCAACAGGCTGACATTACACATATGGCACAAGATAACAGTCCCTATATTCAAACCAGCTGTAACACTGCAATCCCCACATATACAGTGTACATTAATGTCAGCAGCTGTTGGAGCTGAATATGTGCAGGAATCCGAGGCCAGATCCTGCTGAAATATTCGCTGCCTTCTGGTTTGATTTCATCTTCACACACCCTCAAATCAATACGGCGCTGATTTGCTGCTGTCTGACTGCAGACTACAGACGGGAGGGAGTGTGTGTGTGTGTGTGCACGCTTCTTGTAAAAATATGACACTTGTATCATATTTAGATCCAGTGTGAGCTGCAGGCTGGCTGGTCGACTGTCAGGCCCTCTGTATTAACACCTGCTCCCTGCTGCAGCAATCTACTGTATACAGCAGCCAGCACGTTCTAAAACCACATATATCCTTTGATAGCAAAAACATATAATCATAATCCCAGTTGTGTTTAAGATCAGTACTAATTGTTTTGATGATTGTAGCAAACCATACAGAATGTATTTTTAATATGAAAGCTTTAAATACATTTGGTCGTTGCGAGTGACTTTCCCCTGATAGTAATTCTCTCTATCATTCATTCTGACAGCAACGAGGTTAGGCTTATTGGCAGTCAAAGTAAATATTACAAATGCATGAGGAATCAAGTTTGCCAACTAGTACAAACACGTTTGCGCTCCAGAGAAATGTATTGAGCAGGACATTTTACATTTGAAATAAAGTTGTCATCACTGTCTGGTGGACAGACGATACTACTGAGACCGTTAGTGGAGCCAGCAGCCCCTAAACCAGCATCTTTATAGTTACTACCCATGTAGATGTTAATGCATTTAGCTGCGGTCATGAAACAGAACTGGCACTTTACTCAGTGTTACAACTGTACCAGCACAGGAATGACAATTACAAACAATAAAAGAACACATTAAACATTAAAAACAGCATAATTCATAGTTACATATTTGTATTTGTATTTCAGAAGAATGCCAAACTTGACAGCAAATTTTTTCAGCCCCGTTCTGTTCCACTCCAATTATGTCTGCAATAAGCGGACATTTCATATATAGAGAAACGTGCCTATCTGTCTATATCAGTCCAGCCCCCATATAATCTCTATGGGGGTGTGTGCGCATGCACCAAACTAAACCCGTGCAACCTTTACAGGCCGGTTGACAAAGCTCTGCAGGTGAAGTAAACGACTCTGTGTCATGGCGAGTGATGTATAAATCACGCAACACAACAAATTGATAATGAAATTCATCTCCAACACTTTTAATTATCGATTTTTATCGATTTTATCGATTCGTTGTCGCAGCCCTTAAGACAAGTCTAGTCTGGTCTTACCTCATTAAGTCCTCCACCTTATCGTCAACATCCATGTCCTCCTCGCTGGTCTCAAACCCGTAGCCTGGTGCCGTCACCCCGCTACTGACCACGCCAAGAGGAAACCGTGGCGGTGACAGCTTCCCATTGGTGACAGCAACTAGGCCGTTCTGGACTACCGCTCCCATGGCGACAGGTGACGCTACCGGAATAGGTAGAGGCGGGGAGGTGGTGTCAAAGTTGTTACTGGGTGACGGTGAGCGCCGGTTGCTGGGGAAGCTCGTCTGCGTGGCGGTGGAAGTCATGGAGGAAGAGGCGACGGCGGTGCTGGAAGAAGATAAGGAAGACGAGGGAGGCATGTAGGGAGGTTTATGGGTCAGCTTGTGTCCATGTTGCCGGTCCAGGTGGTCCAGGGTGTCCAGGGCGTGAAGGACCTCCCCCTGTGTGATGCCGGTCCTCCTCAGCCTCTGGAGGAGGTCAATCTGCTCGATGGTGAAACGAGGCTCCTCACTCTGCTGGAACATCCTGGAGGAGAACAGTACAATGAAATGCATACGTACAACTGTCACATGTACAGACGCAGAACCTCACCAACACTTGGCCTCTATGGCAATTTCAGCAGTGATCGCCAAAAGAAGCTTCATGAAGTTTTATGGACCTTTTTTTCCCCATTAATTTCTGAGCCCACTGTTCAAAAAAGAGTTGAAAGCACACTAAAATATTTGAAAAACATCTGCTTTGGATGAAATTGGTCGGAAATAAACTCAACATGTTTCTGAGACGTCAAGGACACACACAATGTGCTCTAATGAGAAATACTGAATGTAAACATAATTCAGCCCTGGCTGATTATGCGACCCTTGTGTGCGAGTTTTGACAATACAGGACTGATTTTGTATCATTTCTAAAACATAAAACAGGCTGATTTATACACGTCAACAGAAAACCTTACTGGAGAGAGGTAATTAAAGAATGAAAATACATGAATGTGTTCTGCACAAAGAAAGCTGTTAATAAATGCTGCCAAAAATGGAGCCTGATGCAAGGCAAATCTACATTTTCTTCTTCCAATTAATTGATACATTTTTGGATCATGAGTGAACTTTTTCTACCCACTGAGCTTCACATTCCCGTCAATGAGACAATCACAGAACAAAATGGAAGAACAGTCACATCTGCTAGCTTCCTGCCTGCAGATTTACAGCACACATACACACACAGTGAGACATCAGAGCTCAGCAGCTGCTGCCCAGATATGAAATGCATTCCTCCACATTAAATGCTTTTATCATAGTGGATACATTTTCTACCCCAATATTCGCAACGTGGCCCATGTAATGTATGGTATGGTACATTTCAAACCAAAAACAGGCTCAATTTATTGTAGTTTTTATCATAAAAAGAATGGTTTTGTTGTTTATCATCTATAACTGCACTTATTTTATGTCATTTCTAAAAAAAAGTTGTAATGTCATTGAACTGGATTGAGAAACAGCAAGAGATGAAGATAAACGAAAAAATGATATAACACATCTGTCTTGACGCTTTTCTTTCAGATGCAGAGAAGAAAAACAGGCCACAGCAGAGAATCAAAGTCAGCAGACATGTCAACACTTATATAGTGAAGGAGGGTGAGGGCGAATGTGTATCTGTGTGTGCATCTGCGTGTGTGTGCGTCTTGGGAAAAATGCCAAAAAAAATTTACATCTCAGGCAGCCAAGCTCCATTCTTTTGCTCAGTGCTGCAGAGGATGAGTCATGCTGTATAAAGTTGGACTGATACATAGGATCCATACAGCACTGCAAATAGAAACTCTCAACTGTTATCTTTTTTAATTCCAAAATAACTGATTTAAGTTTTTTGTCTTGAATTAAGAATATTTTTTTGTAGTTTAACAACAAAATAACACATATAATACACTGATTTCAGTGTAGTATTTATCCGTCTTCCTGCAATTCTTGCAATTGCAGCTCCTTATAAAACTGATAGAACTTAAACGTTATTTAGCATCTGTGCTTGTTCCTTGGTAGATGCTTTCAAACCTCTAACCAAAGTGGAGTGTGCAAGGACATGACACGTATAAGAAACACTAATGTTACTTGTTATAATGTTATTTGCAAAGTGACAAATACTGTATGATTTTCTTCATTGAGCAGACCTTGGTTAATATCAGCTTCCACGCCTTTATTCAAACAGCCGGCAGCAGCAAGATGACAGGAGATGAAGAAAGAAAGAGATGGGGAATGACACGCAACAAAGGTCACCAGCTGGGTGCAAAATCAAAACATTGCGATTCATGGGCGACCCCTCGGCCGCCAGTACCCTTTATCCACCAAATCCGCTCTGGTTCAGAAACCAGTTCTGCTCCTGGTTTGGTGCTGTCTTGCAAAGCAGCGTGCATTTCAACCAGTTTTTGAGTGGAACTATTGTAATCAAGGATGTGCACAATAGAAGTGAACATTAGCAACGAGATGGAGAATCTCATCGATGACCTGCTAGCTTTTGTTCTGTCATTACAAATATTTGTTTGAAGTATGAACCAAGTTTAATGTGCAAAACTCCTTTCCCTCTTCCCAGCCTGTAGAATAAGCCAGCTGCTGTTCACCCTTCAGGTCAACGTAATGCTCCAAAGAGTTAAGAAATTAGGTGCAACTGAATCCGTTTCATGTTGGTGGGAGAGGATTCACTGGTGTTAATTTTTGCTCTACATGCACTGTGAATTGTGGTAACTACAACAAGACAACAACCCAGTGATTCTCAACTGGTGGGTTGGGACCCAAAAGTGGGTCACAGACCCCTTTTCAGTGGGTCGTGGGCCTTTTCCTGGGCAGAAAAATCCTGTGGTTTTATTTGCTTGTTTTCAAATGCTGATTGAGCATGGCGGAAATTTGAGTCTTTTTGAAACTCCTTGTTGATAGTTGGACTTTTTTATTACATGTTTGTGCATGCATGCTGTTGGGTCTGTGAAAAAAGGCTGAAGTTTTTCTTTGTGTCCCTAAGATGCACTTTTTGTGTTTTAATTAAGATGAAGCTAGTTGAGTGTTAAAGGGAATATTTCCCTTTATCATTAAACTGTGATACTGTAAACTATCTAAGGCTCAAACTGCTCCATCTCGTCATTAAATGCATTTGAGAAGTTGAAATTTTCCTTGATTTGGGTCGCGGCTTGTCGTTACGGGGTGATGGTTGGTCCCAGAGCCAGACCAGTTGAGAAGCGCTGCAATAAACGATGCGTTTGCAATCTAGGACAAATTAAAGAAAGCGTGATGTATCTAATTAACAGGTGTATATGAGACCTGTAGCAGCCTGAAGCTATTCCTATTTAAGTTCAATGAAGATCAAAAAGTGCTGACAAGAAGGGCTTTGACTCTCTACGCCGACATCCCTTAACTTATTCAGCAACAGTAACAAAACAAAAAAAGGAAAAGGTAAAACACTTTAAATCAAAACAATGAGGTTTTCAAAAGAAAGTGGAATTATGTGAATTCATTCATGTGGTTTCAGGATAATGTGAAAAGTTTGATCCTGATGGCGAAAATTCACAGCAGTCAGCAAAAATTTTCTTCCATTACTTGCCCAGCTGAAGCTGAAAGTAAATGTTGGGTTGATGGTAAGAAACATGCATATCAATATTTTGCCAACATGTATGTTTTAATACGGTAGTAGGTTGTAACCATTAGTTGCTGTCAACGCAGAGTGACCTAAAAGTTATTTATTAGCATAAAGCATGAAGTTAGCTACGGTCATATTTCTGTGGTTTAGGGCAAATGCTGCAGCAACAAGTCCGATACTTTATATCAATGTTTTTTTACACAGACTGCTGCAGCATACTAAGATAGTTATGTCAATCATCTCTGGGACGCTCGCCAAGCCGTCACTTAGACGCAACAGATCGTCTTTGTAGCGTCCTTGTTTTTCTCACATTACAAATTGAAGCTCATGAACACATCAAAGCTGCAAGAACGTCTTCCAAAACAAGGAAATGGGACCATGTGAGGAGCACATGAATGCACCATTAAAATAGATCCTAGATTAAGACAAGAGCAGTGGAGTATTAATAAAACACTATAAAAACCTGACAGTAATAAACAATAAGAAATATTGAGTGCAGGAGCAAGTGACATCTGACCAAATATTTGGACAGATTTGTATAAACTGTTAAATCTGCCACCACAGGGGGGGAATCTATGTATTTTAGGCCTAATATAAAAACTAAATCCACTTTCTAGCAGCCACTATAGCAGAAAACCAACTTTCCGTTAAGAAGGTGCTGTTTTAAGAAGACACAATGACACCAGGAGGCAAACACAACTTTCCTTCCTGCCCTGAGAAATGATTTATCATAGCCTAACAGAGCAGGGTGTATCCTACCACAATGATTCTTCCTCAACAGCAACCCATATCAACACAGGAAACCAGATAAGTTTGAGTTTAAGCTTTTTTCTTTTTTAAACACCATCTGAAATGGAGTACCCAGACACCTGGATGGTCACTAAAGTTTTCATGGCTGCAGTACGTCATCAGAGCATCCCTAGCAGCCACACTCACTTAGGTAAAAACAGCAGTACACAAAAGAATCCATATTTTCTTGTTATGTATTGGATTTTGGATTTTTTTTTAAAAGCCAGAAAAAAATCAAATTAAGCGGTCCAGTCTTTGAAATGGTGTCAGCACCTTTGGAAGTTCTGGCAGGCTATAGACATTAGCTTAAGAGTTTTGGATTTAGTGGACTGAGAGCAAACCAGTAGGACCAGTCGTGTGTTACAGTGTGTGTGTCTGTGTGAGGCAGAGTATGCTAAGTGTGCAAGAAGTGATAGAGGGACTACTAATCAAATAGTGCTGACTGGCACTGCTCAACCCCCTCAGAGATATCTGCTAAGCAGCAACAGCAGGACGTATAGGAGTGTGGGCACACGTGGAAATACACACAAACCCTGAAGACACAACCAGGGTGATGTATTAACAGCGACTCAAATCCTGAGGTGTCACTGAGCACCATCCAGCTCCAGGTGCAGCTCTGAGGCTGGACTTAACGTGACCTCTGACCTCCCCATGGAGCAGATAACTTCTTTAACAAAATCCAGGGAGGATTACAGTGTAATGCACCAATGGATTCTCCAACTATCTCTTTAGGTTGAGTCTTTAAAACCCCATCTGGTTCACGCCACACATCTCCTGGACTGGTTCTCACTTTACCTGTTAGTGACTGTCCAGAATAGTGGCATGTTTGCTGTACTTGAAGGCTTATTTTCTAAGAAATGTATGACATGTTAAAGATAAACGCTGAGCCAAGATCCTAACCAGACTCAATGTCAACTGTATAATGTACTGTACTGTTTAATAACAGTAGGCAACTTTTTAACTGGCATCAAAACCCCAACATTTAACCAAAAAAAGAGCAGCTTGCTGGTGTGGCAGCAGCCCCAGATGTCGAGGTAGCGCCGATGCAGAGCGTTCTCTTGAAATGATTGATTTACACGCCAAATCGTATTGTGGAAACAGAGATTTGATTTTTGCTCTGCTTTTATGACATTAAGCATGTCCGATGGAGGGTGTCTCAAGACGTTTATTCAATACTGAAGGACAACTTCTCAATTCGGCGTATGTCATATAAACTAATTCCTCCCACACACGGCGCAATGTTACATCTTATTGTTTGTTCGCCTGTTGTTTACCGCAATTAACACACTCTACCAAAACACACCGTGCACCGCGGTAGCGAGCATTGTAGACCACCTGGAAAAGTTGACATTGTGTTTGATTAACTGTTTCTTGGTGAACTACGTGCATGCCGAATCAGACGGTACCTCCTTATTATTCAGATAGGAGCGTTGGTGTCAGTTTAGCTAGGTTAACACTAACCGCCAAGTCAAACGCCGCAGCACAGCGGAATTTTTAAGGAGTTTTCAGTTATCAGCACACAGAGAAAAGGAAATGTATCGGGTTAGCAGGATCGTTCAAACACAGCAGTAGTTGGAGCTGCAGGACTTAACTTACCTTAATATTCCAGTCCAAGAGCCTCCACAGATGCTTTTCTAACCATATATCTATTGCCTCGGGGCGCCGGGGCACACAGACACTTACAGTTTTCCCAAAATGTCTCCTCTGTTTCTAATTGGGTTTCAATCCACCGTCAGACAGATTCGCCTTTTGTCCGGCAGACAGGCGCCATGTTGACACAATGACGCAAGGAATGACGGGAGTCGCAGTTTACAGAACTTACTGTACACACAGAGGCGCCGGTTTATTAGGCACACCTGGAATTTAATACCGTGTCAGCTGTTGTGGATAATGCCGCTATGGCTCTAATATAGAGGCTGGCTGGAGGATGTTTTTCAACTATTTTATTCTTTTATCACAATCGCCTTCAATTATTTCATGTGATGCATGTAGGCGTTTTATAATCTGTGTTTCAAATATTTTTAATAGAAGCAAAGAACAAAACGAAAGTACAGACCAGACGAGAGTTATGCCTCATTTTTGTTTTACAGTGCTCCATAGAAGCCAACAAAAATAACTAAAAAACATAGTTCATCAGTTATATAAATGAATGGATGAGTGTAGGATGAAACAAACAAGTTAAGTGAAAAGGCAGAATGAAATTAAGAGTAAACAACAAGAAAAAAAAAATACACAAGTGAATAAATGAACAGATGTAAATCAGATGGACTTTAAAATGATCTTGCTGCCTTAAAACAAACAAACAAAAAAACAGAATACCAACACCAACATCCCAAACCCTCCCCACACCTCCCTTCCCTAATCCCTGACTGCTAAATCAGATATCCCCAAGATAAGAGAGTAGAGGTTGCCAGATTTGTTCAAAATCGTTCATATTGCCAGTAATGGCATATCTTATTTTTTCAAGGTGAAGTGTATTTGTAAGCTCTGTGAGCCACATTTTTAATCCAGGAGTGTCTTTACCCTTCCAAAGCTGCAGGATAAGTTTCTTTGCCATGATTAGTGCATATGATATAAAGCTTTTTTGAGCACGTTGTAGGCCCTTTATTTCTTCCAAAAAATAATCACTGTTGGGCTTGGGTCAATCTTAACTTTTAGAACATTTGACAGATAAATAAAAATGTCACACCAGAAACCCTGAAGCTTTGGACAAAGCTTTTTATAATCTAAACACTATGATGACACACACACTAACACACGCCACATTTTAAAACTGACCATTAGTGACATCAGACCAACACATCTTGAGGAAAATGCTCAGCAGAAGCCACTTTTGACTCTTATAGAGCCGATGACAGGGTTTTGAAACTCCTTTACCCAGAATTTCCTCTGATTGAACTTCACTCACTACACTTTGCCCATTGACCCACGCTGATTAGCTGCAAAATCAGTGACAAATTAACACCTGAGAGAACACAGGAATACAATTATCAACCTGCAGTGCTGTGGGCCCTCAACCACTGCTGTGTGTAAGGAAAAGTTTGGTCAGCCATTAACAGAGCATGCTTGTGTCCTTACATTACTTACGCTGCATAACTCATGATGAGGACCAACTTCAGAATGATATTCAGTATGGGTGTAACACATGTTTCATCATGATACAATAAATATTATTTGGAATATGATAGAATATTTGCTGATATCACAAAATTAATATTTGATTCAGTTCTGGGGTGATCAATATGAGACAATATCATGAAGTCATTTAAAACAATCAGTTATATTTATATAACCTCACAAAAAGTAACAAAATATGATTTAACCATTTTATAATTCACCTTTTCCAGACAAAAATGAAAACTTATTTAGGAACATAAATCTCAGTGAGACCCTAATTATTAACTACATCAATATGTTGAACCCAAGTACTTTATGTGGAACTTACAGACACAGATAATATCACAACATGTTGATTATGTTATTTTATTTATTGGTAGAAAACGTGAGTCTACAGTACGGTACAAAATATAAAAAATAAATGTTACTGACAACTAATACGTAGATATAGGACTGATAATTACAAACAAAGTCAGTGAGTGGTCTTTAAGTGTGTGTGTGTGTGTGTTTAGGAGGGAACCCAGATGTTGCCGTGTGTGTCGGGAGCCTGGCTGTACGGAATGTTCCAGATCCAAGGCTGATCTGAAAACACAGACAGAAAAGAGGTCAGTAAAATTAAATGGTTTTATAAATAAAAGAGATTACATTGGAGAAAATGGCAGCATTTATGCCCGCTACAGCGTCTTCATTCACTGTCTGAGGGGAAGAACATGCCCCGCTGGAAGATTAATATCTCAGTGATATCTCAGAGATCCCATCAGCTTTCAGTTATGGCCACTTAGCTGAATTGATCTGCTAAAATAAATTGGGTTAAATGGCTCTGGCTTGAGAAATAATCGATATAATAAGAAATGCCTTGAATTTTATAACATGTATTTCTAGAATAATTATTTTATATTACTAAAATATGAATTCTGAGAGCAACATATTGCATGAAGCCCTTCTGTACCTTGAGGAGAGTAGCATGTGGGCGGGAGGTCGAAGGGCACAGGGAAACCAGGCGAGGAGGAGACGGGAAACGGATTTTTGTGAACACGGAAGGTCTTCATGTTCTGGAAGGAGACGACCATCATGCCACATTTTAATACACACCTGCTCTGTTATTCAGCACATGTAATACTGTTTGTCTGTGTGTGGTTTTCTTACAAAGGCAGACGGCACGAAGAGGACTCCCAGCTCGTAGGAACGAACCATCACCTGAGTGTTGTTCTTCTCCAGTGCACCCCATGCTGCTTTGGACAGGTTGGAACTGAAACACAGAGAGAAAAGTCATTTGTAATGTTTCAATACAGCTGTTTAGATCAGGAAAGGATCATTTAAGCATATGAATAATCCTAAATGATCATCGCAATTCATTTTCAGTTGGATGGGGTTTGATTTGAGTGTGAGGTTAAACAAAGTGCTGCCCAACTGACAGACTGATGAGAAATACAAGCATGTTTCATTATGTTTTACATCTAACACACACACTATATTACTAAAGAAAAGACTGTGTAAGATAACAAGTTTGTATTTATAGAGAAAAAGAAAAAAAGTTCACACTCACCTTGTGACAAGGAACCAGGCGAGCTGATTGAAATCTGGTGACGCCCTCATGTAAGTCTTGATGTGTGGCATGGCATGACTTCTTCCTGTGGCATTCGCCTTCCAACGGCTACAGGTACACACAGACAGACACACACACAGACACAAACACACAAGTGAATGGAGCAATGTAAACAGTCAGTCATCATTAGGTTAAAATTACCCTGCACATAGCCTTGTCCCATCATTTCTGACCAAATTTGACTCAGGTGACTCAGGTGTGTAGAGCCTCATACAGTGTGACCAGCTATAATAATTTGCAATACTGGCATTGAAAAAGATATCATGACTAATCAACCAGTTTTACAGAGGTGAAGCAGGGAAGTCTGATTGGTAGATGTGAACTTACTGGAAGAAAGCGTGGAGCCAGAGCTGTTTCTGAGCCGTCTGGATGCTGTAGGGAAGAGAGCCTCCCGCTGGCAGACAGAAGAGATGTACATCACAACCAAATACACAGCGGTCACAAAGTAAGGAAATGCTAGATCAATCAAGCAATCAGTGGAGGTGGATGATTAAACAAAGGGATCATACTGTGGTCAACATTTACCTGCATTTAATAATCTACAGCACATATTAACTGTTTAAAATTTGAAAGGAAAAACATTACTCACCTGGATAACCTTCTAAACTAGTCCTCACATCTTCAACTGATGGATACACCTGCCAAAGATCAAACATTAGTGACTTTTAGAAATTCATATTTTTATAATCTTAAAGGTACACTATGCAGGACTTTCCTTAAAAAAACAATGTATCAACAAATAGAATCCCTCTCAAACATCACTTATGAGCCACTACATGTGCTAGGTGGTGAGACCCTGCCCTCTGTCTGTTTTTTTATTTTTTCTTATTATTTTTCTGAGTTCGGTTCGTTTCTTGGGTGTCATCCTTTAGGCAGGAAGCTGTAAAAATGGTAAACACAGCGCCAAAAAATCTCAAAATATAACAAGGCAAAAAGCCAAGTGAACAAAGGTCACTACAAAATGAAAGCTACTTTCACTTTCGTTAAGCCATAGATAAAAAAGATTTGAGCAAAACAACTTTAAAATGCTTCTTTTCTAAGTTGAGTTTGGATTGAAAAAGACAAGGCTCAAGAGAATAATAAGCAGCAGCATTGGTCATAGAAAATCTAATTTGTCTTGTATTTTTTATAGTATCTTTCTTGTGGCGTCTGCTGCATCACACAAGCAACAGACCACATGCAAATTGTGTTGAGGAATGTACCAAGTGCATGGGGGGGTCTGGGCGAAGAGAGGATTTCCCCAGTGTGGTCATGGTGCGCTGAAATTCCCCTGTTAACCATTTGGTCTTATCCAATCCCATAGATCCGATGCTGGAGAACTGGCCAATCACAGGCCACTTCTCCTCCCCAGGAATAGGATCCGTGTGTTCATACAACAGCTAAAAAAAGAAGAAGAAGAGAATGAAGAGATGAAGAAATCCCAGCAGGAGGCTGCATGAAATGTGCTAAATTTCACAACATGTTTAAGTGTTGTCATTGTCTTGGGAAAATACAATTTATTTCTACATTAAATAAGCAGCATTTAGATCAATTTCCAATTCACCTGCTTACTGAGGCACAGCTGAACTTATACAAAAAAAGGCAAAAACCTCTAAGTGAAATGAGCAGTGAGCAAACAATCAAACCTCATACCTGTATTTTTGTTTTACAGTTACAGATTTTTTTCTCCTACTCCTGAACCAACCCAGGCAGTTAGGTTACTGTTCAAACTGATAAACTTTTGTTTTGTAAATATAAACTCAGATTTCTGGATTTCATCAACTTCTTTGGAATCCGGGTTGGACACGAAGAAGCAGTTTACATGTTGACTGTATCTGCTGTTGTGTTGATCATCATACTATAGGATTTGTTGATTGTGTAGTCAAAAATACAGAAGATCAAGAATGAAAAAAACTGCATTGCAAATTGCCACAAAAAATATATAATAGGATTGTTTCCCCACAGCATTCAGCCTAATGGGAGATGAGGAGAGCTGAGACAAACAGAGAAGTCTTACCTTCCTCAGCCTCAGGTGGCCCCAGCGCTCCATGTCCGAGCCAACGTATCTCCCTGGTGTTGAGCCGATCAAGTACACCCTGATAACAGAAGATAAGAGTAGAAGGTAAGTCTTACTTGTCATGCAGATTTTATATATTTCCTTACAGTGAGTTTCTGTTCACCTGGTCTCTGACAGGTCGTGTTCTTTGATCCGCTGGATCCACTCCTCCAGTTCAGGTGCGCGGTATGAAGCCAGGTATTCCAGCAGGTCCCTCTTGAAGAAGGTAGGCGACTCACCTGCACTGTCACTGCTGCCCTTTGGTAACCGTGGGAACATGGGGCTCACCCACATTCTGGATAGAAATAATAAAAACAACCCTCATGTCTCTCTTAAGCTGGGCTATCTTTTCTTTTCAAGTCCAAACATTTCCTGACAGACGGACTCACCCTTGTGTTTTCTGGTACCAGTCAGCTCTGATGAGGTTGGAGGTCATTATGACGACTCTGAAGCCTTCCTCATACCACAGCAACATCATCTTCCTGCACAAGCACACAACTTTCTGCTTAATATGACCATGACAGAGTTGACTTGAAGCCAATAAGTCAGGGGTTCACCAAAGTCATTAAGCTTCCTCCTCTGAGTGCCAGCTATGTTTGTACAAAATTAAGGGCAATCCATCTGAAAGTTTTTTTAAAATGTCAGCCTGAAATAAAAATGAAAATGAAAATAAATGCTTACGTGTGGTGCGTTCCAAAAGCAATATCCAGCTTTGCCTGTCGGAGAGTCACATACATTAGTCACGTGAGACTCATTAACAGACAAAATAGATGTTTAGTAACTGTTTAATGTGGTGGTGAGTCTGCACCTGACAGAAGCGAACGTGTGGAAAAGGCTGAGCCTGCTTGAGCAGCCGGGCCTTGGCCTCCCTCTTATCTCCATGGACGATCAGCACTGGACGGTCCCTGTAAACACAAACCAAACACCAGCTGTTAAGACAGGGCATCTCACAAACTATAGCTAGCTATTTTCTTTATTTTATGGTATTACATTTTGTTTTATTGTTTTATTCATTTATCATTCTCTACAGCATGAGCGCCATCTAGTGGTGTCGACAAACACAAATAATGGTTCATAAAGCTTCATTTTGACATCAAGTAATACATTTTCAACTATATTCTACAAGCTAATACACTATAGAGCGCATCTATCAGTATAATGTGGACATGTGAAGATCCTCACTAATCAGAAAAATGGGAATATGATTATGATAAAGTGATGGTGGCAAAGAGGAAGAAGACCTACCTAAACTCTGCTGGGTACTGCTCCACCATCCAGGCAATATCAAAGCAGTAGTTAAACTACAAGGAAAGAGTGTTTGTATTTAGTTTTTTTGTTTGATAAAAAGTTAAAGTGATTCCATTTCACTGTGAGGGAAAACTGATTGGTACCAAATTCCATGGCAGTGTATCCAGTAAAGTCAAACTCCTCATGGTAAATCTATTACAGGCAGGGGATCAAACAAACAAACAACTTACTCACCTGAACAGATTCTTTCAGGGTTCCAAATAATGGAGAGAGAATGTCTGGATGGGAGACAAAAAGTAAAGATTACTAGAGAAACTAAAGTATGGAAGCCCGATGTCAAGAAGTTTGAGTGACTTGAAGCAACCACACAAGCAGAGCTTCATTCTAATTTAAAAAAAAAACCCACACGAGTAAGATGAAGACAGTGAGCTTGCATTCACCAAGCAAGCATTTTCTTTAGTCAGGTACAGTCATAAAAACAATGGGTTATGTCAGACACCCAAATGCTCCTGAAGCAGAATTCATTAAATGAACTCTTCTCACCCCTGATGTGCAGAGCTCCACTGTTGTACTTCCTGTCCAGGCCTGTGACTTTGTTGAGATAAAACCTGTAGGTGTCATTAAGACAAGGAATGCTGGTTTCAAAGAAGTCCTCCGGCTCGTCGATATAGTAGAGCCGGCCGTGGGGACTCGGAGGGCGCTCGTTCTCTACCTTCGGTTTCTTTGCTTTGGGGCTTGGAGGCGCCCTCTTTGGTAAGTTACTGACACTCTTACCCTTCACATCTCCATCATCATCATCATCACTATCTGAGAGAGCCCAGCCTGAGCCTTCGGTCGCCTCTTTCTTCCGCTTTCCAGCCAATGACGGACTAGTTTCATACTTGACTGGATTTAACTGGTTTGCTGCTGCTGACTGTCTGGCCTCAGAGCCAACCACAAGTGATGATACAGGGGGGTTCGCTGGTTCTGGTTTCACCTCCACAGCAGCTGTTACTGGTTTCAGGCTGGTGCTGGGAGAGGAGGCAGGCAGAGGGGAGCTGTGACTGGATACGACAGGTGGGTTGGGCTTGGATGTTGTCGTTCCAGAAGGAGGAAGGTCGTCATCATCATCACTGCTGGAGATGGTCCACCGGCCATGTTGACTGTCCTGAGACATGCCTGACCAGAGATAAAGAGAGTTCAAGCATCAGCCGTGAAACAAGATGAGAGCCCGTCTGAAGTAAGGCCACTGCTCAGTTCTGCTGGATGTTACCAGCATGCATGTGAGAAATGGACCAGAAATGAGTACTGGCACTTCTGATTGTTGTCACATTCATATCCATAATTAATTTATATTACTAATATTGTGAAAAGATTGAC